>JBBPBX010021697.1:13424-31645 GCA_038048925.1 Garcialebias charrua | reverse complement strand
TATATATATCGGAAGATCGCCGGTTGCAAAACAAGTCTTGGTGTGACTTAGTTTTCTGTAGCAGCCAACCCCTGACGAAGGGAGAAGCCGAAAGAAGAAAAAAAAAAGTACATTACTGACTTTTACTGAGTTGTTTGAGTCTGTTACTTTCAGTTCCTCTGCTCTGGGAGTTGAACTTACTTCCAATATTTGTCTTTAACTGTGACTTTTTAAATGTCTCCTTTTGTTTTAAATATAATTTGTTTTTCTTGAGAAAATTTCATCATCATTCTGTATACTTGTTGTATGGGTGGACTAACCAACATTTTTTTAAAAAAATTCTTGAACAGACTTGAACACAGACTATGCTCGATTGACTATTTTCATTGAAACTTTCTATTCTCTTAACTTGTAAATGATGTATTTTGTAATCCAAATACAGAATTGAGATTGTTCCTCACTAATAATACTTCACGATTTTAATATAGCATTGTTTCATATGAACTTTGCTATTTTACACTGCCTTTTTCAAACATGTTTTTCTCTTTCCCATTATTGCATCATGGACAGTACATGGTCCCTAAATGAGAAATTAACTGAAAAGAAGTTAAGTTGAGATGTGGCTTTGTTTGTAAGTAAAGGAAGAAAATTAGTCCAAAATAATCACATTAACTATAAAAAGAGGCGGCCCTATCTGTTGGGGTAGTGTGTATAAAAGGTATGTTTTACAGCTTTGAGCTTGCGGAAGAAGAACCACAGGCTGTGGTTTTACAGACCGTTTGCAGAAATTTTTTGAAACACTTTACTGAAAGACTTGGCCTGGGTAGTATTGTCTGTGTTTGGTTTTTAAAACAAATAGCGTTCATTGTACAAGAATGAAGGTTCAACTGATCATACTGCTGCTCCTCTGTATCCATTCACCTCAGAGTAAGTAAAAACCAAAATATTGAATTAAAATATATTTATATTTAAAGCTGCACAAACTTACATTGGTGCTTGAAAGTTTGTGAAGCCTTTAGAATTTTCTATATTTCTGCATAAATATGACCTAAAAACATCATCTGATTTTCATACAAGTCCCAAAAGTTGATAAAGAGAACCCGGTTAGCATATGAGAGAAATATTGTACTTGATCATATATTTATTGAGGAAACATCCAATATTACATATTTGTGCATGGTAAAAGTGTGTGAAACTTTGTTTTCAGTATCTGGTGTGACAACATCCCCACCCCCAGTACTAAGCTTTACCGGTAAACGTTGATCAGTCTTGCACACCGGCTTGCAGGAATTTTAGACCTCTTACCACAGCCACCTCTTCCAGCTCTTCTGGGGGGACCCCAAGGTGACAGATAGACATGGTATCTCCAGCATGTCCTGGGTCTTCCCCTGGGTTTCCTCTCAGTCGGACATGCCCAAAGCACATGAGCATCCTTACCAGATTCCCAAACCACCTCAACTGGCTCCTTTCAATGTGCAGGGTTTGTCTCCAAACCCTATGTGTCATTTTTCACCACTTTTATTGTCTGTCCAACAGATCTCACTTGTAAATGAGTCTTCGAGGCTCAATGTGACTTATCTGTTTAAATAAAGGTTGAATGAATGGTTCTACTCCGTCTCTCCCAGATAAGTGAACTTCTCACCCTATCTCTAAGGGAGAGTCCAGCCCTGCGGAGGAAACTTATTTCAACAGCCTGAATCCATGATCTCATTCTTCCAGTCACTACTCAGAGTTCATGGCCATAGCTGAGGGTAGGAACGTAGACTGACCGGTAAACAGAGATCTTTGCCTTACAGCTCAGCTCCCTATTCACCACAACAGACTGGCACAGAGTTTGTAATACTGCAGACACTGACCAATCCGTCTGTCAACCTCATGCTCCATTCTTCCCTCAATTGTGAGCAAAACACCAAGATACTTGAACTCCTCATGAGACTGAACCTCACCCTCGACCAGAAGAGAGCAATCCATCCTTTTCATTAGCAAGGAACCACGCCACAAATATATAAGTTTAAGTTTCTTTAATGATGAGAGGATTAGGGATGAAGGATGAAAGGGATGAGGGGTTGTAGGGATGAGGGAAGAAAGGGGATGTAAGATGAGGAGAAGATGGTACGTAATAATGGAAGGATGAGGGGATGAAGGGATGATGAGTAAATGAAGGGAAGATGGAAGTAAGGATGAAGGGGTGAGGGATGTAGGGATGAGGGGAAGTAGGGGTGGAGGGGTGAGGGATGTAGGGATGAGGGGATGAAGGGATGAGTGGAGCAGAAGGAGGTTGTCCGAGGAGAGTGCTGGAGGGCTTGGGATGAGAAGACTCTTGCGTGGGGTTTTGCCTTCGGGAACATTACTTGTTTTCCTTCCCGAGCCTGAACGAAGAACCCCCCCCCCCAGACGGAACCTGAGCGAGAGAAAGCAAAGCATGGTAATGAACAAAGAGCGTAAAAAAGAAAGAAAAAGGGAGAGGGGGGAATTGGGGGTCAACAGAAAGTAATCGAACTGAGATGAGATGAAGGGGTGAACGAGCTATAAATAGCTGCATGGGATAATTGGAGGCGTGATTTGGGCGTGGCCCTGCTCCCGAACCTAAGTTAACATATTAACTCCATTTCTGACTGAGGACCATGGCCTCAGATTTGGAGGTGCTGATTCACATCTCAGCCTCTTCACACTCAGATATGAACCATTCTAATGAGAGCTGAAGATTCTGAAATGATGATGCCAACAGGACTACATCATCTGCAAAAACCAGAGATGGAATCCTGATGCCACCAAACCGGAATCCCTCACTCCCTGGCTGAACCGAGAAATTATGTCCATAAAAGTTATGAACAGAATCTGTGACAACGAGCAGCCCTGACAGAGTCCATCTCCCACCCTGAATTACAACCAGCAATGCAACCCAAACTTATGCACCACTTGTATAGGGACCGAGCAGAACATAGCAATGGGCCCCCAGTCTTATGCACATGGAGCACACCCCACAGTGTAACTCAAGTAACACGGTTGAAATGGAGGCTGCACAGTTGCAGAGAGGAAAGCTCTACAGAGAGTGGTGAAGGCTGCACAGAAGTCTGTTGGAGTCAGTCTCCCCACCATCACAGACATTTACACCTCCAGATGCAGGAAAAGAGCCACCTGCATCATGAAAGACCTCACTCACCCAGCACACTCACTCTTTGCCCCACTCCCCTCAGGACGGAGGTTGAGGAGCATCAAATGTAGAACCACTAGACTGAGGAACAGCTTCTACCCTGAGGCTGTTAGACTCATGAATAAATAAATAATGAGAATAAACACTGCAAAATATCACATCATGCTGATGCTGATCTGTTTTCTTGTTGCTGTGTTCATCTGTGACCATCTGCTCATACAGACTCATGTTCGTGCTGCTGTTTATAATGATGTTTTTCCACTACATTAGGGCTTAGTGTATTACTAGTTGATGTTTCTCTTAGTTAATTCTAGATGTTATTACTGTTTTTCTCTTGCATTTGTTGTTGGATGTAACTGGGACCCCGTGTACATAATCTCGTTTTCATCACATGTACCACATGCGGTGCAAATGACAATAAAGACTCTCTGACTCTCTGACTCTGAAAGCCTTCTCCAAGTCCACAAACACATGTAGGCTGGATGGGCAAGCTCCCATGACCCCTCAAAGACCCATATTGAGGATGGAGTTAGTTCAGTGTTCCACGGCCAGGACAGAACCTGCATTATTGTTCCTGGATATGAGGTTTGACCAATGATCTGACTCACTTATCTAGTACCCCTGAATAGACCTTACCAGGAAGGCTAAGGAGAATGATGCCCCTGTAATTGGAGCACATCTTTCGGTCCCCCTTTTTTAAAGAGGGGAACCACCACCCCAGTCTGCCAATCCAGTGGCACTGCCCCCAATGTCCACGCAATGTTGCAAAGACTTGTCAACCAAGACAGCCCCACAACATCCAGAGCCTTAAGGAAATCAGGGCGAATCTCATCCATTCCCGGAGACCTACCACCACAGAGCTTTTAAACTACCTCTGCGGCCTCAGCCACGGTCATGTACAGACTAACCCTGTAGTCCCCCGACTCAGCTTCTGCCACGGAAGACATGTCAGTGGGATTGAAAAGGTCTGAGGAGTATTCAATCCACCTCCCAGAGACATTACTGGTCAACAGCACCCCACCTTCACTGAACACAGTGTTAGCGATGTGCTGTTTTCCCCTCCTCAGCCACCTGATGGTTTGTCAGAATCTCCTCAGAGCCAACTGAGAGTCTCTATCCAAGGCCTCACAGAAGTCCTCCCACATCTGAGCTTTTGCCTCAGCAACAGCCAAGGCTCTGGACCACTTGGTCCTTCGTTACTCCTCAGCTGCCTTTAGAGTCCCACCAGCCAACAAGGCTAAAAAGAACTCATTCTTCAGCTTGACAGCCTTAATAACCTGGGGTGTCCACCATCGAGTTTGAGGATGACCACCACGACAAACCATGACGGTGGGAACCAGCCACCACAGGGTACCATCCCTACACTGATAAGGGCGCCAAAGGCAAGATGGTGCCATTGTACGTGGCTTGCCATCGGTCTCTCCTCAAGTTGTTACTTTTTGTGCAGTTTTTCCTGACTGTTGTTGAGATTGTGTCATCATTGTTTACTTGTGACTGCCAGACACTTTTAAATATTAATTCAATCATAGGAAAAGTACCGTTGTGTGACCTTTATGGACGATCAAAGACTTTTCCTCCACCTCACCTTGCATCCATACCTCCATTTCTACAGAATCCTTGTGTTGTGGTTGCCCACAGCGGATGCCATCGCAGAAGACGCAGCAGGAGGGGTGGGTTGCTTGTGAAGCTCCGGGCTCACTTCGCCTCTTCTTCATTCCAGTCTTCATGCAGGCTTCTCAAGAAATACAACTTTGTGGACATACAATGCCCCATGGAATATTCCTACAGCTGGCTACATGTCATGGATACAGACACCGGCGGCAGCGCATTTCCTGGACTTCGGCGTGTAAAGATCTGTAGACGTGGCAGGGTTCAGGAGAACCTCTGCTCCTTTGGCCGCGCATCCCAGGATAACAGCCAGTGCTCCATCCAGATGGCTCTTCTAAACACTAGATCTGTCAAAAATAAAATTTTATTCTCCACGATTTCTTCTGCTCAAACTCTCTGGACTTTCTGCTGCTGACAGAAACGTGGCTGAGACCGGGTGACAACAGCGCGTTTTCTGAGCTCTCCCCATCGGGCTGCTTCTTTTTCAGCTCCCCACGCTTGTCAGGCCACAGTGGTGGTGTTGCCACTATCTATAAGGACAATTTTAAATGCAGACTTCTGCCCACCAACACTTACTCCTCCTTTGAACTTCAGATGTTTGTGATTGAGCTCACCCCTAATGTTTTATGTGCAGTTGCCTATCGCCCACCTAAATATAATAAGGAATTAATTCAAGAATTCTCTGAATTCCTGGCTGATATTATTTCCAACTATACCAGTTTTTTTTTTTTGTGGAGATTTTAATATTTATGTTTGTTGTCCCACTGACTCACTGGCCTCTGAGTTTTTAAAGCTTTTGTCCTCTTTTAATTTAACACAACCAGTAAATGCACCAACACATCATCTTGGCCATACTCTGGACCTTATTATTTCTCATGGACTGTCCATTTCTCACTGTAAAATTTCTGAGTCTGCCATCTTGGATTACATTCCTACTAAATTATTGAAAGAGGTATTTAGTATTGTTGGTCCTTCTTCCTTTTTTCAATTCATGTCTTGTCCCTTGGAGTTATGCCTTCTGCTTTTAAACATGCAACGGTCCGCTCCCTTCTCAAATAAACAAAACAAATCTTGATCCCTTGGTTTTATCAAATTTTAGACCTATTTCTAATTTACCCTTCCTCTCCAAAGTTTTAGAAAAAATCATTCTCATGCAAATTCAGCCTTTCTTTTTGGAAAAAAGCACAATCCTGGATACGGTAAATTTCAATCTGGTTTTAGATCCCGGCATAGCACAGAATCTACATTACTGAGAGTTCATAACGACATAGCTCAGTCAGTTGATTCTGGGTGCCCAGTAGCTCTGGTGCTTCTCGACCTTACAGTGGCCTTTGACACTGTGGACCACTCTGTCCTTCTGTCTCGCCTCCATGATTTTGTTGGGATTCATGGTACAGCCCTGAAGTGGTTCACATCCTATTTATCTGATAGAACTTTCTCTATCTTGCTCAATGGCTCCTTGTCTGTGTGGGGTGCCCCAGGGTTCCATTTTGGGCCCTCTGCTCTTTTCCTTGTACATGTTGCCACTTGGATCTATTATAAGACACCACAATGTCAACTTTCATTTTTATGCAGATGATTTGCAGAATGCAGATCTATTTACCACTAAGGCCTGGATCCAGTAACCCAATGTTTTCTCTCTTTGACTGCATCTCTGCAATCAAACATTGGCTAAAGAAGAACTTCCTGTTTTTAAATGACAATAAAACAGAATGGATTTTATTTGGTGACAAAGTTGCAACTGGCCTGGAAAATTTGAACATTAACTTCTGTGACTGTGTGGAAAAACCTTGGGGTGACCTTTGATTAGGCTTTACACTTCGACAAACATATCGCCTCTGTTGTCAGATCTAGATTTTTTTTATTTACATCTTTAAAAAAAAGGTCAAACCCTTTTTAAACCATTGCGACTTGGAGAAGGCTGTTCATGCTTTTATCAGTTCTAGGCTCGATTATTGTAACGCTCTGTATGTTGGTGTACCTCAGTCATCCATCTTTTTCAAAATGCAGCAGCACTGAATGGCCTCGCTCCTCCTTATATAACTGAGTTGTTGTTTCCCCGCCTGCTCCAGGTCTCTGAGGTCAGACAGCTGGAATAAGCTCCTGCTTGATCTACGAAGCTTAAGACTTTGTTATTTCAACAGGCTTTTAGTAATTGAATACTGTATGTGGTGACATTTCTGGTTTTATTTTTGCTATTATGTTGTGTTTTTCTTGCTTTTAACCTGTTGTCATTTTTTAAAGTACTGTTTTTTGTTAAGCACTTTGGTCGCCATCACCATGGTTGTGTAAAGTACTATGGAAATAAATAAATGAACCTCACAGTCAGAGCTCAAGGCAGCCACCTCAACAACTGATGCGCAAAACAGCCCACTCAGACTCAATGTCCCCTGCCTCAGATAGGATGTGGTTTAAAAAGGTGTTAGTTGATGATCATTCTGATGGGGTTTTCTACCAGATGTTCCCAGCAAAGTCTCACTACACGTTTGGGTCCACCATCTGACCAAACTCACTACTAGTTAATAATAATAATAATAATAATAATAATAATAAATTCAATTTATACCGCACTTTTCATTAATAAAAATCTCAAAGTGCTACAACAATAAAACAAGTGATAAAATCAAATAAAATCAATAATGGTATCAACTAAGATTAAAGACAGAATCATGTGGAGGCAGAATAGGCCTGCTTAAAAAAATAAAAAAATAAAAAAATAAAACAAGTGATAAAATCAAGTAAAATCAATAATACTATCAACCAAGATCAAAGATAAAATCATGCGGAGGCAGAATAGGCTTGCTTAAAAAGAAAAGTCTTTAAACCGCTTTTAAAGTCAACCAGTGACTGTGGAGCTCTCAGGCAGTCAGGGAGGGAGTTCCATAGGCGGGGGGCAGCCACACAGAATGCCCTGTCTCCCATGGTCCTTAATTTGGTTCGTGGAATGTGAAGTAGATTACTGTTCTGTGATCGTAGAGACCGGGTGGATGAATATGGTGCAAGAATGTCCTTTAGATAGTCAGGTGAAGTTCCGTGTAAGCATTGGTGTGTAATGAGAGCAGTTTTGTATTGAATTCTGTAGGTGACAGGAAGCCAATGGAGGTTATGGAGAATGGGTGTAATATGTTCAAATTTACGAGCTCTCAATAAAATCCTTGCTGCACTGTTTTGAATATATTGAAGTTTCTGAAGGTTTTTGCCAGGGATTCCAATAAACAGGGAGTTGCAGTAGTCGAGCCTGGAGGAGACAAAGGCATGGACGAGTTTCTCAGCATCAGAAAAAGTCAGAGATGGGCGAAGTCTGGAGATGTTTCGAAGATGGAAGAAGCAGGTTTTAAACAGATGCTTAATGTGATTTTCAAATGTAAGATGAGAGTCCATTTTTATTCCAAGATTTGTAACAGAGGTGGAGAGGGGGATGTCTTGACCAGAGAAGGAGATTGTTGTTAAAGTTGATGTTTGTATCTGGTGAGGGGTGCCAATCATTATGGCCTCAGTCTTGGAGCAGTTTAATTGAAGAAAGTTCTGATTCATCCATGCCCTTATTTCCTCCAGGCAGGTAGAGAGGGCAGTGAGTGAAGATGGAGATGGGGATGATGAGGATGATCCAGTCCTGATGTAAAGCTGTGTGTCGTCGGCATAGCAGTGAAAAGAAATGTTGAACTGATTAATAATTTGACCTAAAGGCAGCATGTAAAGGGAAAACAGCAGGGGCCCCAGAACTGACCCTTGAGGGACACCACAGGAGACACCGACTGTCTGGGAAGTGGCATTGNTGGCCTAGACGTACACGTATTGACTGTCACGGCTGCATAGCCTAGCACAGTGTTTCCCAACCTGGGGGGCCCGACCCCCATGGGGGCCGCTAGAGAGCACAAGGGGGTCGCATAATTTGTCTGCTCAGAGGTTAGAGGTTGTAAAAATATCCATTTGTCTGTGTAACAACTTTAGAAAATATGCTTATATTTTAAATATAATGTTTGAAATTTCACCAAATCCTGATTAACACTGAAGAACCCTCATTTTAGTTTTGTTTGAAGAGTTTTCTATAACCTATTATGTTAAAAACTAAAATCTGTCACTTTAAGTCGTAAGAGAACACTATTAGGACGTCAAAGCTGGTGCTGCCTGAGTGAGAAGAGGCTTTGATGTGGTTTTTCGAATCATAGCACAAAGAAAACTAAATAAAAATGCACAATATAAAATTGTCTTAATCTACTTTTTGAGGAGGAGGCAGGTCCGACCGGCCAGTTATTAAAAAATTGAGTTAATCTCAGATGGACAACCAGTCACTGGCTGTGCACATCCACTGAACCACCAGTTAGAAATGGACTTGCGACTAGTCCAGGTTCCCTATCAGTCAGTCCACTGCGGTGCAACAGATAGTATGGGAATTGTGCCCCTGCATGGTTCATCTGAAGCATTACAATCATGCCTTTTAAGGCAAGTGAGCGTCAGCGTCACCAGGGGGCCCTGCCCCCTTGTATAAAAGATGGTGCACACCTCACGTTCGACCTCTTATTGCACTTCACCTCGGTTCACACCTGAACTTCGCAGGACACCGTCTCGAGTGACTGAACTGCCCGACCGGAGGTGAGCACGCTCCCTGCCAAGGGCGTCACTGAGGACTTCCTTGCAAGCACTTTGTTTAGCAGCTGCTAACTGAGTGTCGTCGATGTTTTTGCATCGAGCAACGTCTACTTTCTGCTGTTTCGACGGCCCAGTTTAGCAGGACGTTAACTGCGCCACGCGCCTGCATGCTAGCTAACGGAGCTAACGGGTTAGCCCACACGAACAGCAAAGCGAGAAGAATTCTTTGAACCTGTTTAGCTATCGCTAACTGGCTTCCACTCGATGCCTTTTCTCGACCATGGCTCCTGAGAAAGGCAAAAGGAAATCAAAGAACTCCAACAAGGCCAACAGCAGACCAGCGAGCCCTAGATCTCGGCCTTGCCCCAGCGCATGTGGCTATTTTATTTCATTGTCAGACACACACGACATCTTCCCGATATGCCTGGGAATGGTCCACGCCAAGGTAGCTTTGGAATCCCCTGAGTCATGTTCTTACTGCAGCCAGCTGCGCGAGCCAGTGCGACGGAGACGCGTGGACTTTGTGGCCAAGGCCATGGGCAGCTCCACCGCGGTAAGGGACCCGCTCCTTTCTGAGGCCCTCATGCCTAAAGCGGAGCTGGAGGCAGACGAGATGGAGGACAGTGGGGCGTTAAAGTGGAACTAAACCCCGGTCTAAAAACGTGTTTACGGTGACCCCTATGGGTTGAACAGAGGAATTGCACCTTAATTTTCTTATTGGTCCAGGATTCTCACTGTGACATGTTTTCTCACTCTGACATCACAAAGGTGGTTCAAGCAGAGCCAATCCCCTGCAGAGATGAGAAGGTCCTGCAGCATTCATACCTTATATGGAAGTGCCACATTTCACTCCTGACAAGCGGTTTTGTTTTCCTTTTTTCCCCCATTTTTTTAAGCCTTTGGTTTTGGATGGAATGGGTGGAATAGATAAATACATCTACATGTTTATCCTTTGTTGTTGCTTGGTGTATGTTGTTGGCTAGAGGTTTGATTTGTTTTAGGTTGTTGCTGGTGGAGGCGTGAACAAAAGCACAACTCTACCTCCTCCCCTCCTTGTCTCTCGACACGCCCATTTTGAGGGTGATTTTGGATCTGCTTAGGGGGAGGAGGTACCTTCTCAGCCTGTGTTTAGTTGCTCTTTAAGCTGGGGTGAGAGAATGGACCTCCACAACCCCGACGAGGACACAAGGACCGACTTCGAAACGAGGGACATGCTGCAAGCTGACGAGCTGTCACTTACAGCCTCTGGCACCTGTCGGACGACAAGGCAGACAACGAGGAGGAAGGAGAGGTCGAGGACTTCTCCCAGGGAACCGCGGCAGCACAAGCAGAGTCGGATGGGTCCACTCCTGCTTTGTTCGAGCTATGCCGCATAGCTGCAGAGGCACTGAAAGTAACTTGGCCAGAACCCTCACCTCGACAACAGTTAACGAGGTTGGCGGGGAATTACTTTTTCGCCAAGCAACAGGCCGCTGTGAGACACAGGATGCCTTTCTTTCCGGACTTTCTGATGGAGCTAACACGCTCATGGACAGAACCGAGAGCGCCCTTAACACTGCCACTCTCCCAATTCCTTGACATCGAGCGCATGGAGTCAGCTGGTTTGGCCCACATCCCACAGATGGAGGAGACTTTGGCGGCACACTTGGCCCCCAAGACGTTGGGCTCGAAACCTACACTGCCCAGCAAGCCATACCGTGTTTCAGCTCTTCAACTTGAAAAGAGCTACTGCACCCAAGGCCTCGTGGCTCATGTAGTGGGCATGACCGTGTCCACTTTGATACACCTGTGTATTTTTGAACTGTTCCAGAGATTACCTTTACTGACCTCTCAGTAAAGCAAGACATTTACTACAAATTATTCCATTAGTTGTAATCTGAGAACATAGTCACCAAAAGAGACTATTTCTATCTTTGATTTTATTCTAATGTAATCAAAAGAATAACTTTTGTCATTTTCATGATGTGTGCTTTTAAGCTGTGTTATTCTGTAAGAGTTAAACTGTGTCACTTCTGCACATCACTGGGTCCACTGCTGTGTGAAAGTTGAAGGCTCGGGTCACAGAGACCCGGCCGTTTTGTTTAGAAAGTCAGAAGACAGTTAATCCGTTGCTTTCATGAGAAGGGCTCCAGCACTCTCTGTCTTTCCAAAACATTTTCACTCTGCTGTGAATTTCACCTTGAATCTTGATAACAACAAGTGAACTCCTCGCTGGTCCACGGACCAATGAAAAAGACACAAGTCTCACTCCTCTCATGATCTTCTTTTAAGTTCTAAGTTTTGCTGGAACGCTTCAGAGTCTGCTGGGAACTTCAAAGAGATGTGAACTTTCCCAAAGAGCTGGATGGACGTTTAGTCACACGCTAAGGGCACGTCATCCAGTTAAGGACTAATAACATGTTTGTTATGAGTCCACTTCGAACGAGCGTAAGCTCAAAACTTTGTTATTCCTTCCTGGAATAGTTATCTTGAAGTCAGAGGCCAGTAGCTGACATATTTTCTGATGGTTGATGCGGATCCCAGGAGACGTTGAAAACGTAAACGAGGACCGGCTCGGACGTGCTGGGCCTGAAGGACTCTGTGCATCTGAAAGGCTGGTGTCATCTCTTTATCAGACTCGTCGTCGAAGGTAAAGAGCTGTTTACAAACGTACCTGGATTTAGCAGAAGTCGGATGAAAGTGTCATTTCTGGTAACATGCTCAAGACAATTTCCTTTAAACCATCTCTCCATCTCTCCTCCTATTTCCTTATCCCTCTCAATCTATCTGGAAACTATATTTAAGCTAAAGAGCCCTCAGACTAAATATGTTAACATCCAGTATTTATGTCTGTTGTGTTGTAATTTAACTGTGCTGACGTGTTAAATTGAAAGAAAGTGAAATCATGTCAATCAAGTGTAATGGTGTTAATTTAGTTGATTTATTTTAAATAAATGGTAGTGTCTTTGACATATCAAACTAAGTTAACGTCTCTGTCACTTAATGGCTTTATTTATTTATCCATCATAAAGATCACAGAAATATTGGGTAAACTGAAAAAGAAAAGAATCCGTGAAATTACTATTCAATCTGAATAAGTAATTAATTAAGGATAAAGAGGTCAGCTTAATACTGACCCCTGCTAAAATCCTTTACATCTGGGTGGCACCGTATGTGTTTAAAGACACAATATGGTGGTTCCCCTCATGTTTACTTCATCCACGCCCTCAACACTGCTTCCATGCTGCAGGCTTATCAAGCTGAGAAGCTGCAGGAGCTGCAGCACACCTCTTCAAAGAAAAAGGCGGCTGAGATCTTGGATGAAGCACGCAGAGCAGCAGACTTCATCCTCCGCCTCACCGGGACAGCAGCCATTGCCCAAGGGAATTGTATGGCTGAAACAGTGATTGCACAACGCCATTTATGACCGAGGAAGGCAGGCAATTGGTGGACAGGCACAAGGAGTCCAGAACAAGCACGAGGGAGTCAGGCCGGGGAACGAGGAAATCTGATGAGAGTCCATTGAATCCAAGCAGGACCAAGGGAATCCAGATCAGGCCAAGGGAGTACCAGGACCGAGGAACCAGGGAAACTGGAAACAAGACCAAAAAGATGAACAAGCTCTACACTAGAGACAATGTTAAGACCAGAGGCACACAATACCATAGAAGGTGATATGCTCCAGCGACGAGTAGCACTGGACTGCAGCCTTAAAGTGAAACTAAACACAAAAATAACTTTTTTAAAATCTGATAACCCCCCTACAATGTGTTTAAAATTTTGTATAGCCCTATTTCTGTGTAAATTTTCATGTATTTGTGCGTATTTGTTTAAATCGGCAATATTTGGTCTAAAAACGTGTTTACGGTACTCCTATGGGTTGAACAGAGGTCATTGCACCTTAATTTTCTTACTTGTTCTAACTCTCAGTTATGACGTGTCTGCTCACTTGTGACGTCACATCATCTCCTCCCTGAATATAAATGTGGAGCCACGCCCCCGAGAAGGTCGCTCCCCCTGCAGAGCTCAGGGCGGAGTTGGAGATTAGCAACATAGCATTAGCATAGAAAAGCTATGATGTTTCATGAAAGCTCTGCAAACTGATGTTCATTGTCCACCCACCCTTACACCATCAGGGTACAATCCGTTTGGAGGTGAGTACCATTTTACACCTTTCTATTCCAGAATTTATCTTTTGAGTATACGACGCGTTTCTTCATGCGCTGTATGTGCGGCTTGCAGCGTTGCTTCGTTGTGGCCCCACATAAGGTTGTGGCATTTTTATTTGTTGCTGATCAACGTTAGTTTGTGTTGTAGTTGTGTTTAAATGCTAAAAGTCTAGTGTTTCTTATGAACACCGCAGAGTGTGTGAACTCTTATGAACTCGGATAAGGAAGACCGCGACATCAAAAAACAATGGATACTAGCTGGCGCTAATTTTAGCTGTTGTACTAGTTACGATGTTTTAGACACGGTGTTCTTTTGCTGCAAATAATGTTATGGTATTTATAAAATAATATGTAAATGGTAAATGGAGCTTATTTATATGGCGCTTTCCAGCCCCCTATGAGGGTCCCCAAAGCACTTTACAATACCAACCATCCACCCATTCATACACACATTCATACACCGGTAGCGGCAGACTGCCATGCAAGGCGCCATACAGTCCTACCCGGAGCAACTCGGGGTTAAGTGTCTTGCCTAGGGACACAATGACACATGGTGTGGGGAACCGGGATTCGAACCTCCAACCTTCTGATCGGTGGACGACTGCCATTACCACTACGCCACGGCCGCCCCATGTACTTGGTGAATGAATATCATGGTCATCAGCTCTGTGAAGCAGTATTTATTTTGCACTGGGTCATCTGTTTGACAGATCAACAAAGTGATAAAACAGTAATGTTTCTCAATTGTTTGTTTGTAAGGTGATTAAAAATGTGTTGTTCTTTTTTAGCTCCATGAGGCGTTCCACATCCAGGGAATCTCTGAGCCGTGCTTCACAGACATCAAGCTTGATTGGAGACATGTTGACATGTCACTTTGGAGGTGACATGAGAGCTGATTCACCAGGTATTCATGTTTTATTTATTACTTTTGTAGCCCACCTTTACCCTCTGTCTGCAGGTATTAATATTATTATTTAATTATTATGTTTTATTTATTTATTATTTTATTTATTACTTTTATTATGGCGGACATTATATAAAAAAAACGTTTAAAAAAAGTCTATGCAACATTAATTCTTGTTTATTTGTTCATTGCTACCTGTCCCAACATTTTGGGGATTTGTTGACACTGTGAAATTTTGAATCAACATTTTTCTCCATTAAAATGTTACATTTACTCAGATTAAACTTTTGATCCGTCATCTATGTTCTATCATGTATCTTTCCTCTGTTCAGGACTGCAAATATCCAGGGTCGGGATGGAGTGAGTGGGAAGTCCATTGCTGCAACGTGTCCCTGGTTTGTCCTCATGCATGAGGCAAAAAAACAAATAAAATAAACAAATTGATTACAAAACCTAGTTGTTTATGATTCATTTTATTAACAGTAAGTTAATTCAAAACAACAAAAGGTTCTGTGTCGTGTCAGCCCTGAAAACACACGGGACACCACCTCCAGCTCCTCTGTATGGACGCAGTGGACAGAAGAACGAGCAGTCCCAACCACCTTCAGGATGCTCCACCTGCCAGCCAGAAACAAACAGGGTCTCAGCTGTAGGACCCAACATTGTCATGGATGCAGGTCTCAGGAGATGAAGCAGCTCTGGCCGAGACTCTCTGCATCATCAACAGGATCATCTTGGTTAAAGTAATCCTTGCTGCAATTACTCTGTGTGGCTGCTAGGTGCTTGAGTCATCACAGTTCTCTGAAAAAAAAAACATTTTAAAGGATACACAGTATTGTTAATTCATTGCAATTGGTTTGGTTTGCATTAAAAAAATATTATTTCTCATAAATCTTACCAGCTGTGCTCAGTTTTGATTAGCTGACACATAGCATACTGTGTACACGTCCTAACAAATATTTATCATACAAGCTTATAGAATGTTTCTAAACACGGATCTTTGGAAACCAAATAAAAGATTTTACCACTGTTTAGTGCTCATTTATAGTCAATTCAAAAAACAATGTGTGTTCATTTCTAGGTTACATAACAAAAATAAGCCAAAGCGTCAAACAAAACGAGGGTAGATGAAATCAATATTTTAAAATAAAATCTATTATGAAACGTTACTTTTGTAATGTGCTAAGTAATAAGATGTGGCGAATTATAGTCACTGCCGCTGGCCTACAACACTGTTGTGATCCAAACAAAGACAAAAACAGCCGTACACCGCATGCCATGCAGCTAAACACAGGTTTTTAATGTGTTCTGTGTTCAGAAGCATAGCTGTGTGTGTGATTAAAAACACGCAACAACATTTTACAACAGTTATTTTGGTAAAAGTTTAGGTATTTACTTACTGAAGACGCGTTTTGAAATCTAACCTTGGGGAGGGGTGGGAGTTTACCACTAGAGAGGGGGCGTGAACGCAGGACAACCCCCAACCCCCCCGACAGCGTAAGGCGATCATTCATCAAGATCAACACCCGGAAGGCCTCTGGTCCTGACAACATACCTGGTCGTGTGCTGAAGGACTGTGCAGGGGAACTCGCAGCGGTCTTCACGGACATCTTTAACATCTCACTGAGCCAGGCCATCGTCCCCACCTGTTTCAAAGCCACCACCATCATCCCTGTCCCAAAGAAGGCAACGCCCGCATGCCTCAATGACTATCGCCCAGTAGCACTCACCCCCATCCTGATGAAGTGCTTTGAACGGCTAGTCATGAAAAGCATCACATCTGTCCTCCCTGCCTCCCTGGATCCCTTCCAATTTGCATACCGACCTAATCGCTCAACCGACGATGCCATCTCCTCTGCCCTTCACACAGCTCTCACACATCTGGACACGAAGGACTCCTATGTTAGAATGCTGTTCATCGACTTCAGCTCGGCATTCAACACCATCATCCCCCAACAGCTCATCCTTAAACTGGACAGTCTGGGGCTGAACACCTCAATGTGTAACTGGCTGCTAGACTTCCTGACCGGGAGACCACAGACAGTGCGGGTCGGGAGTAACACATCTAGCACCATCACATTGAACACAGGGGCCCCACAAGGATGTGTGCTGAGCCCCCTTCTATTCACCCTGCTAACACACGACTGCACACCATCGTACAGCTCCAACCACTTCATCAAGTTTGCGGACGACACAACAGTGGTGGGTCTCATCAGCAACAACGATGAGACGGACTACAGGAACGAGGTGAGCCGCCTGGCCTTGTGGTGCGGACACAACAATCTCACTCTCAACGTGGAGAAGACAAAGGAGATTGTTGTGGACTTCAGGAAGAGGGATGCCCAACATGCCCCTCTGACCATCAACAGCACCGCAGTGGAGAGAGTAGACAGCACCAAGTTCCTGGGAGTGCACGTCTCAAAGGACCTGTCCTGGAGCAGGAACACTGCAGCACTGGCAAAGAAGGCTCACCAGCGTCTCTACTTTCTCCGCAAGCTGAAAAGGGCTGGAGCTTCAACCTCCATCATGAGCACCTTCTACAGAGGTGCCATAGAAAGTGTCCTGACCAGCTGCATCACTGTGTGGTTTGGTGCATGTACTGCATCCTGCCGCAAGAGCCTCCAGCGCATTGTGAGAGCAGCTGAGAAGATCGTGGGCACCTCCTTGCCCTCACTGCAGGACTTACACAGCAAACGCCTCACTCGGAAAGCCCACTGCATGGCAGGTGATCCCACACACCCACTACACAGCTGCTTCAGACTGCTGCCATCAGGGAGGAGACTGAGGAGTCTCCAGGCTCGAACCAGCAGACTGAGAGACAGCTCTGTTCATCAGGCAGTCAGGATGCTAAACACTCTGCCTGCTCTACCCCCCCTCCCATTTGAACTGCCTTAACACTAAAACTTTCTCACACATTACCACACAACACAAAGATTTTAACACTGGACTCTGTGTCATCAAACGGGTTATTCACTAAACTCTCGGTCATGTGCTCATACAGTTTGCACTACTTCTCATACTTGCACTAATGTTTGTATTACATCACTGCCTATAGTCATAATACTGTTTACATTCTCTGTTTACATTTATTAATACTGTTTACTTTTATTACTACTGCTTACATGTAATTACTACTGTTTACATTTACACTACTCTAATATCTACACCACTGCTGATACATATACAGTGTGCTCTGAACGGTCTTATTTAGGGATGCCCAATGTGCCTTACTGCATATGCCACTTTTTGCCTCTATAACAACATCAACTACTACCTCATACATATACTGTGTACATTAACTCATACGCTGCTTTGCCACTTTGCAAATGTCAATGCTAGAAACCTTTAGTTTATTTTAGTTATACTTTTTATACTCTTTTTTTATACTAGTATGCAAAAACTCAGGACAGTATTATGTTCATTAAATGTTTAATGTTTTAGTTTTAGAGTTGGTGTAAATTTTCATACTCTTATACCACTATGCAAAAAACTCAGGACAGTGTTAGTTTTACTATTTTATGCTTATGTCTATTATTATATGTTTCAGTGTTTCAATGTTTAGATGTTTACTGTTGCACCGAGGGACTGAGAGAAACGCAATTTCGGTCCTGTGTATGTCCTGTACAGTACATATTGCAGATCTGACAATAAAGTTGACTTTGACTTTGACTTTGAACCTCCTCCCCTGCTTGACTCTTGACACACCCATTTTGAGGGAGATTTTGAATCGGCTTTGGGGGAGGAGTTACCGTCTCAACCTGTGTTGAGTGCCACTTTAAGTAGGAGGCAGAGCTCATCAGGTTGATGACCGCCAGGTGTTGGTAATCAGTGGCCATCT
>JBBPBX010021697.1:0-13030 GCA_038048925.1 Garcialebias charrua | reverse complement strand
CTTAAATGAGGCTAATATGCATTAGCCGTGACGCACTCGGTAATAAAATTACTGTGGTAGTAATTAATTTTCTAATGCTGTCTGCACGTTCAGTTGACATCAGTATGTATTTTTTATTCACCAAGTGTTTATTAATGAGAGTGTTGGACGATTTACTGTCTTAAAATAAGAAATCGCAAACTCGACCGGGCCTCGCTTCTTTGTTTAGCTGATGACGATAACAAAGAGGCTACATGGCTAAGCTAACCGCTATTAGCTGTTGTGGTTTAAATATCCCTTATAAAAATCACTATTCCAATTATCTAGTTTCCAGTAACTTTATCCAATGCAGACTAACCATTGGATTGCTTATATTCATGCGATTACTGACAATAATTTCATCTTCTACCAGGCTATTATGCATTAGCCGTGACAAAAACAAAAGAGCCACATGAAAACGCACATTGTTGCACAGCAGAAACATAGTATATAAATAAGTTTTCCATTGATAGAGTATATA
Organism: Garcialebias charrua; assembly: GCA_038048925.1. Classification (NCBI taxonomy): domain Eukaryota; kingdom Metazoa; phylum Chordata; class Actinopteri; order Cyprinodontiformes; family Rivulidae; genus Garcialebias; species Garcialebias charrua. The sequence goes on along the minus strand of JBBPBX010021697.1, from coordinate 12,531 downwards.
GTACTGTGATTTCACAAAGAATAAAACTTGTATTGCATATATTGACCACAGTTACTTTATTAAGATGAAACAAAGTAATATTTTTTCTTTTTTTTTTCAGAGACAACCTTATGAAAAGTACAGTAAATGTACTAATTTATTCATGTAAAAAATACAAATCAAATCCTGGCATGTAATCTATTCATGATTGATCCAGTGGTATCTTGTCATATATTTTAAGTTATACTTTATCAGAACAGTAGAACATTAGGATGTGTAATTGAGAATTTTCTTCTGTGAAAATGTATGTAAAATACTTTATGTAATAGTATTTACATATCTACTTTTGCGTATCTAATGCAAAAGTTTATTTTTAAAAAGAATTGAATAAATTATGTAAAGATAAAATTTAATTTTTGCTGAGCAATAACTGTTGTTATATATCTCTGTCTAGGACATTTCTGAAATTATGTCGAAAATGCCTGACACCACAATCACAACATCTGAAGAACCGGGCCCATCTACTAGTCAGATTTTTGAACCTACAATCATGCACATTGCCAAGGTAATCATCTGTCTCAAAATTTGGAGCGAGTGAAGGCACTGCTCGAGTCCCTTAGGGATGAGGGTGACTCTGGTCTGCCGGGTGACCTTGACCCGGGGCAGGGCATGAGTTCGGGATTTTCTGTTCCGGGCGATGACGTTCTGTCACTGGCAGCATCTGATACTGATTTTCGGGGTCCTTCTGAGTCTGGCTCGCATGTGTCGAGGACCAGCTCCCGTGCCTCTTCCGGCTCCCAATCGGGGGAGGAAGGTTCGGTGGTGGGCGCCTTGAGGACTGCACTCGCTCGGTTGCGCCTGGATGTTCCGCAGTGCCAGCCTGATACTTCGAGTGTTTTCTTTCGACGTCCTCCTTCTAGGTCGTCCTTTCTGGTTCCCCCTTCTGCCCCCTATGTGAAGGAGGTCCATGCCTGTTGGTCGGACGCTAAGGTTTTTTCGCGGTTGACCTCTGAGGGCAGGGTCTTGGCGTCCGTGCAAGATGGACCTGCGCTTGGCTTCGGTCACATGCCTTCCGTTGAACCTGCCATAGCATCTCTCATCGTGGCGCCGGATGAGGCCTTACGGACTAATGCCAGGTGTCCTCGGCCTCAGTGTCGGGTGACTGATGGTCTGCTCTGTAGAGCTTATGACTCGGGGGCTCGGTTGGGGCGACTCGGCAATTCCTTGTCGCATCTGTTACTAGGACTCTCGGCCTCTTTGGAGGGCTTGGAAGTTGATGCGCCTACCCGTGGGTTGATGGACGCATCCCTTCATACGTTTGCTCTTCTGTCGAGGGAGACTGGTCGTGTTCTGTCCACTCTTGTCCAGGCGCGGCGCCAGGTCTGGTTGGCGCAGTCCCCCCTTACGGAGGCCTGTAAGAAGACTTTGTTGAGTCTTCCAGTGGTCCCTGGGGAGTTGTTTGGCTCTGCTGCTCTTGCAGCTCTGGAGCGGTCGGCCCAAGCTTCTCTTACCAGACAACAGCTGGCCGGCCTTCATCGCAGACGGTCTCAACATCGTGCTGGGAGTACCTCCGCATCTTTTTCACGCGCTTATCCGGCACCGCCTACGCACTCCGTCGGACGGTCACGGCCTACTGCGGGGCCTTCCTCTGGCCAGTGGGATGTCCCCGGTGGTCGGGCTCACGTCACCTATCGGCCTGGGCGCTCCGCCCGACAGCCCTCCCGCCCTCTTAAAGGCAGGGGGGTTCGGAGATGATACCGGGTTGGCGGTGGGACACTTTACTCCGGACCAGCTCAGTCGTTGGACCGCCCTTGTTCCCGACTCATGGGTGATGTCGACACTGGCTCGGGGTTACACACTACAGTTCCACCGCCGCCCTCCTGTTCCTGGTCAGGTCCGGATGACCGTGATCCGCGACCAGGTGAAAGTTCAGGCTCTAACCCACGAGATAGGCGCCTTGCTGGCCAAGGGCGCTATAGTGCCTGTCGACCCCCTGCGGGATCCAGGGGGCTTTTACTCAAGGTATTTTTTAGTCCCGAAAAAGACTGGCGGACTCCGCCCGATTTTAGACTTGAGGGGTCTCAACGTGTTTTTGAAGACTATCCCTTTCCGCATGTTGCGCATCGTGGATGTGCTTCAGACGGTGTCCCCGGGCGACTGGTTCACCTTGGTCGACTTGAAGGACGCCTACTTTCATGTCCCTATTGCACCCCGCCATTGGCGCTTTCTCCGCTTCGCCTTTCAGGGCAAGCATTTTCAGTTCAGGGTTCTTCCTTTCGGCCTCTCTCTGTCTCCACGTGTGTTCACGCGGTGCATGGCCGCTGCCCTGCGTCCCCTGCAGGCCGCAGGGCTGAAGATCCTGCCCTACTTGGACGACTGGCTCGTCTGTGCGCCCACAGAAATTCAGGCAGCGGCGGATACTCGCACCCTGCTCCGTCACATAGAACGTTTGGGGCTGCACGTGAATTGGCAGAAGTCCACCTTGGTTCCGTCTCAGGTGGTCACGTTTCTCGGGGTCACGTTAGACTCCATCACTATGACCGCTCGCCCATCGCCTCAGCGTGTCGGGGACATTCTCCGTCTGCTGCCCTCCTTTCTTCCCGGTTGTGCACCCCCCTTCATTGCTTACCTTCGTCTGTTGGGCAAGCTGACTGCGGCAGCTTCAGTGGTACCCCTGGGGCTGTTGTCTCTGCGGCCTCTGCAGAAGTGGCTCGTCGGCCTGGGGCTTTGCCCGTCTTGTGCGTTACACCGGCGCAGGAAATTGCCGGTGTCTCTTCCATGCCTCGCGTCACTGGCCCAGTGGCGGGACGCGACGTTTATGACCGTAGGTGTTCCACTGGGCTTGCTACCGGCTCGTCGGGAGGTTGTCTCTACCGACGCGTCCTCCACGGGATGGGGGGCGACGTGGCAACGTCAGATCGCCCAAGGGTTGTGGTCCCCGCGGGAGAGACTGCAGCACATCAACGTCCTGGAGTTGGAGGCTGTGCGGCGGGCGTTGCGTCATTTCCTCCCCGGCCTGCGCGGGAGGCATGTCTTGGTGCGGTCGGACAATACTGCGGTGGTTTTTCACATCAACCATCAAGTATGGACACGGTCGATGGCGTTGCTGAGGCTGACCCAGAGTCTCTTGACCTGGGTGGCCCCTCTTCTTGCCAGCCTGAGGGCAGCCCACATTCCGGGGGTTCGGAATGTGCTGGCCGACCGTCTGTCTCGGGGACGCCCTCCCCCGGGGGAGTGGAGGCTCCACCCGGAGGTGGTGGCAGTCATTTGGGAGACTTACGGCAGGGCGTCTGTGGACCTGTTTGCGTCCCGGGAGTCGACGCATTGCCCTGCTTGGTTCTCCCTGGCGGACGGTGCCAGTCCCCTGGGTCAGGACGCACTGGCTCACGACTGGCCGCGGGTCCTACTTTATGCTTTTCCGCCGCTTCCCCTGATAGGCCCGACTCTTCTGAGAATCTTCCAAGAGGGGCATCGGGTCCTTCTGGTGGCCCCCTTGTGGCCGGGGAGGATCTGGTTTCCACAGCTGCACAGGCTCTGTTGCGGCTCTCCAATGCCTCTCCCCCGCAGGAAGGACCTTCTGTCGCAGTTGGGGGGCCGGATCCTGCACCCCAATCCTGGCCGGCTCCGGCTTTGGGTTTGGCCGCTACGCGGCCCGGCGTCTCGTTCTCTGGGTATGCCGGTGCCGTCGGGCATACTATGACTAATGCCTGGGCTCCTTCCACGCGGGTTTTGTACACCCATAAATGGAAGGCTTTTAGCAGTTGGTGCCATCCTAGACTTGAGGATCCTGTGCACTGTTCTGTTTCTGTTATTTTAACCTTCCTTCAGGCACTGCTCTCTTTGGGTCGGTCCCCGTCCACTTTGAGAGTTTATGTGGCCGCCATCTCTTGCTGGCATACGCCTGTGAATGGAGTGACGATAGGCCGTCACAAGGACGTGACTGTGTTTCTAAAGGGTGCCCGGCGCTTGCACCCCCCCTTGCGCCCTGTCGTGCCGGTGTGGGACCTCTCTATCGTCCTCACTGCACTGCGTTCTCCCCCGTTTGAGCCGCTGGCAGCTGTGAGCCTGGAGTGCTTGTCTAAGAAAACTGCTTTTCTCCTTGCTATGGCTTCGGCGAAGCGGGTGGGTGAACTGCACGCGTTATCTGTGCACGAGTCTTGTTGCCGCTGGAACCCGGCTGGTTCTGGTGTTACTCTCTGGCCTAACGTGGGATTTCTTCCTAAGGTGGCCCCGTCTGCGGGACACTCCGTGCCCCTTCAGCTGGCTCGCTTTGACGCTGGTGGGCCAGATGAGCCTCTCTGTCCTGTTCGGGCTCTGGAAGCGTATGTCAGCCTCACAGCTTCTGTGCGGCGGTCTGACAGCCTGTTTGTTTGTTACGCGGGACCCAACAAGGGGCAAGCACTTTCCAAGCAGCGTCTCGCGCGTTGGATCGTGGATGTGGTGGAGCAGGCGTATATTTTACTGGGTCGCCAACCTCCTGCTGGTGTGCGGTGCCATTCCACCAGGGGCATCAGTGCGTCTTGGGCCGCTCTGTCTGGGGTCCCTTTGGAAACTATCTGTGCTGCAGCCTCTTGGTCATCTCCAAACACCTTTGCTAGGTTCTACAGGGTCAACCTGGCTGCCTTTCACCCACTGGAGAGGATCCTGTCCCAGCGTTCGTCGTTCCAGTAAGGTGGGCACTTGTTTGTTTGGCTGTTTTATTCCTCGGGACTCTGTTGGTACTTGTCATCCAGTGCTGTTAAGCACCGCCCCTGGCGGTCAGGAGGGATGAAATAGAACGAAAGTTACAACTGTAACTACGGTTCTATGAATCCCGGATGACCGCCAGGGTGTCCGGTCCCTCGGAATCGTTGTGTTTTTTTTCGCGAGAAGATTTCAAGGGACTGGGCTACCGGTGTCACGTGCTTATATAGACTCACCGGTATCCCCGGGGGTCACACGTGACTATGTTGGTATAATTTCTCGACCTGCGCATGCGCATGAGCAATATCCAGTGCTGTTAAGCACCGCCCCTGGCGGTCATCCGGGATTCATAGAACCGCAGTTACAGTCGTAACTTTAGTTTTTTTGCATTGTTTTGTTTTTTGAATGTCCAGAGGACCAGACTTAGCTTTTTTAGATATGTGTACATACATACAGTATATGCATGTATGTATGCATACACACATTAGTCTTTGTTTTTGTTAGAGCTGTCTGTTCATGCCCCGAGTTGGATATCTTGATAAAACTACCATTTTAATTATTTAAGACTGTTTTTAAAATTACTGTTGTTAGTTTTTAAAGAAAAGTTATTTGAGTAATTCTCAAAACAGTGTTCTTTTAGTTATTTCTGCTACAACAGTTTATACCTTTTACAAATAAAAGTTTGTAACTATTTACTTTTTACTTTTATTGACTTTATTCTATATGTACTTATATAACTGTTACTTATGATATTACTTATAATATTTACTTTATCACTTTGTTAAAGAGATAAATCTTAATGAGTCTTTTGGGAGAGGGGGGCAAGGGATTGGGGGGTCTCAGATTGGCTAGGAAGTAAGAAGGGGGGTCTTTGAGGGAAATAGGTTGGGGACCACTGACCTAGGGCATCCTGGTACCAAATGCACTTATGGACACCCTTTTGTTCGAACATGATGTTTGTGATAAACAAACTATGACTAGCATAGAAGTCCAACAACAGAACACGCTCGAGTTTAGATCACAGAGGCCGTTTGTCCATGTTCCCCTGGGTTGACCCAGAATTGCTAGAACTATTTTAAATCTTCTCTGGTCTAAGAACTGCTTGCCAAGTGTGGGTTTATTCTGGGTACTTGTTTCCTCCCACAGACCAAAAACATGCATGTTAGGCTGATTGTTAACTCTAAAATTGTCCCTAGGTGTGAGTGAGAGAGTGAATGGTTGTCTCATTTGTCTCTCTGTTCCTGTGATGAACTTGTGACCTGTCCAGGGTGTGCCCCATCTTTTGCGCAGTGACTGCTGGAGATGGGCAACAGTGACCTCCGTGACCTGAAAAGGAAGAAGCGAGTAAAGTTAATGGATGGATGGATGGATGGATGGATGGATGGATGGATGGAAGGAAGGAAGGAAGGAAGGAAGGAAGGAAGGAAGGAAGGAAGGAAGGAAGGAAGGAAGGAAGGAAGGAAGGAAGGAAGGAAGGAAGGAAGGACACACGGTGGGCAGCACGGTGGGCAGCACGGTGGGCAGCACGGTGGCACAACTGGTAGAGCTGCTGCCTCTCAGCGAGAAGGTCCAAGGTTTAAATCCCGGTCCGGGGGCCTTTCTGGGTGGAGTTTGCGTGTTCTCTCCGTGCATGCGTGGGTTTTCTCCGGGTGCTCTGGTTTCCTCCCACAGTCCAAAAACATGCATGTTAGGTTGATTGGTAACTCTAAAAGAATTGACCCTGGGTGTGAGTGAAACCGGTCCCTCTTGTAAATTAGTCCCCGTGGCTCAACGAGGATAGCCTGTATAAATAAAGGTTGAATGAATGAATGAAAGGAAGGAAGGAAGGAAGGAAGGAAGGAAGGAAGGAAGGAAGGAAGGAAGGAAGGAAGGAAGGAAGGATGGATGGATGGATGGACGGACGGACGGACGGATGGATGCATCTTGCCTATTGTTATATTTGTGACATTGTGGAGAAACTACGATGGCATCCAAAATGGGCAACTGCTCGCTGCCAACTGTTTAATTCACAGCAAGCCCATCTGGATCTGTGAAAAAATATTTTTAATATCTTTACAAACATAAAAAAATCAGATGGCAATCCCAACCTCACACACTAGGGGACAGAATAACCTCTTTAAAAATGAATTTCCTACCCAAATTCCTTTACCCGTTTCAGAATCTGCAATTTTCCTTACTAAATCCTTCTTTACCAATCTGAACAGCCAGATATCAGCATTTATTTGGAATAAAAATCATCCACGGATTGCTGGGAGGGTCTTACATCTGGCCCATAGACTTGGAGGCATGTCGCTTCCTAACTTCATGCACTATTATTGGGCAGCTATACTACATGTATTAGAGCTTTTTTATTCTAGTTGGGTGGCCTTGGAAAGGGCCTCTATTAGATCCAGTTCCCCTTCTGCGTTATTCTGCTCTCGGCTGCTCTTTAAAGCTGCAGTATGTAGCTTTTTTTATGAACATATTTCTTCACTCTGTCACTACCTCCTGACAGACTGATGTTAGCCAGGTAATCTCTGAAAAAAAATTAAAAAAAATATTGTCCCCTTGCTTCTCCAGGTGGTAAATAAGCATTTCTAAAAAGAAAAGGTGACCCGCCATTTTCCAGCCAATAAAAACAGAGTTTGTAACCAGCCAATAAAAACAGAGCTTGAATTTGAATCAGCCAATAAAAACAGAGCTTGAATTTGAAATTCAACAGACCACAAGGGGGCAGAGCCACATATGGCTCTGAGTAGGGTTGGGCATTGTTTGAATTCGAGCGATTCCGGTTCCGATTCCGATTCTTCGTTTCAATTCCGATTCTTTTCGATTCTCGATTCCGATTCTTTTTGTAGGCGGGGTTAAAAAAAAAAAGACATGTCAATTCAATTCAGTTCAGTTTATTTATACTGTATAGCTCCAAGTCACAACAGAAGTTGTCTCAGGGCACTGAACAGAAACAATCAAATATAAAAATAATAAGTTAACAGAAACTTTAATATAAAAATAATAAGTTAACAGAAACTTTAATATAAAAATAATAAGTTAACAGAAACTTTAATATAAAAATAATGGTAACACTATTTATCTGAGGAGACTGCTTTGAGTTTAACTCCATGTTATAAATGAGCTACAGTAGTTAGCCAAAGTTCTTTCAGGATGAAATAATTTGAACTTCTGTTTGAATTTAATGCTATGAACTTTTTCCTTTTTGTTAAATTTACTATGAATTTCTCATAGGGCAGATTAGAGCCATCATAGAGGACTCACCAACCTATACTGTATTATTATTATTATACATATAATATTGTCCAGTGTCTGATGCTGCAGTCATGTTACTGAGCTCCCACTGATGGGCTAACCTGGTTCCACCACCAGCAGCAGGATCTTCAGACAGAACGGCTGGTGGGATGTCCTGGTATCTGCAGCCCTCTCTCCATTTGTTTCTTCATGGACATGGAGCTGTGAAATTACATTGTGCCTCTTCTTCAGCAAAAAGCTCATCCAGTGGAGACTTTCTGGACAGACTGCAGGGAGGTTCCTAAACAAACAACAGGTTTATCAGTATTATCAGTAAAAAGAGATTATTAAATCATTTTTAAGACTGAGAATGTGTACAATTATTAGATCTGTTGTTATTGTCTAACTAACCTATTCAATAATTCTTCAAACTGTGACATTCACTCACAATGGAATGAAAGAGAGAACATAGAAATTATATAATAATGAAAACTAGAGAGTAGAGACATTAAAACATTTTAAAAGACACTGAGAGAACTTTAAATGGATTAAGAATGTTAATAAGTGTTGGATTTGCTTAACTAGTGATGTGTCTGAGTGCAATGTAAGTGCAATGTAAGTGCAATCCATGGCAGGAGTTGAATCTACATCTGAAAGGAGATGCAACCTTTTCACAACATATGCTGTAACTGTTCTGTGGCATTCTTCATTCAGTCACACTGACGTATTTACCTTGGACACTGGTGAACACCGTGAAGCCATTTCAGGTCGTTTGTCTAAGAAAACAATACGAGCTAACGTTAGCATCGTGTCTGTATTTGAGCTGACTTGCCGCTTTAAGTGGAATATAACTTGTTAGCTGCCTTAATGTTGGTATGAGACGTAGTTTATAGTTTATTTATTTACCTGATGGAGCCTGATGGAGCCGAAGAACATAGGGAAAAGTCCGGCGGAGCGTTTTGCAGACGGACCACTGTTACTTCCGGTCGGACACGAAGCGAAAATAAATAATCCAGTGGAGCGCGTCAAAGACGAGACACTATTTTACTTCTCTCCTTTGCATGATAGAAAATTATTGCAAGTGCTGCACTGACCTGACTGGTCATTTTTATTAAAGTTAAGCCACGCTTTCGATCACGGGTGCACACTTCCGGTGGATTCTTCTTCGGTGTTGGCGGCTACTTCCGGTCGGCGAACTAGCATCAAACATAGGAATCGCCAATTAATATTTTGAACGATTCCGGGAAAACCGGACAGTTAGTCCCGGTTCCGAACGATTCTCGATTCTCGATGCCCAACCCTAGCTCTGAGGGGGAGGGATCAGAATGCTTGCCTGTTGAAAATATTTCTAACTGCTGCAGTTCTACAGAAACTGCATACTGAACCTTTAAACAATCAATATCAACCTACATTTCTAACCCAATTGTGAGCTGGGTGGTTAAGATTTTGAAAGAGTTCAGGGGGCATTTAACTCTACAGAGTTATTGTTTTTGGCACCTGTGTCAAATAATCATATTTTTACTCCCTTAGTAGCTGATACAGCTTTTGACACATGGGTCTTGAGGGAAGTGCATTCACTTCGTGATCTCTATGTTGTTGGTACTTTGTAGATGTGCCTCTTTTGAACAGCTGGTACAGAAGTTAAATATTCACAAGTCACAGTTTTTAGATGTCTGCAGCTGAGATATTTTGTGAGATCTAACTCTGTCTGTTTTCCTTTGTACCCCACTAAACATATTGTGGCTAAGATTGTGGAATACAGGTCTGATACCAAGGGGGCCCTTAGCAAAATGTATACAATGCTCAATTCATGCATGAGTCCAGTTTGGACTCCCTTAAACTTAAATGGGAAACAGACTTGGAGGAATCCATATCAGACTCAATGTGGAAAAGGATCATGACGAACATTTACTCTTTTTCAGTCTGCCTGAGACATGCTGTAATCCACATATGTCAAAGTGGCGGCCCGCGGGCCAGATCCGGCCCGCAAATCAATTATTTATGGCCCCCTGGATGATATTTAATAACTATTAGATCCGGCCCGCAAGCCACAGCCGCCCGCTGGTGTTTTGTACACGGCACGGAGTCGATCAAACTATGGAATGGATTTTCGGAACGGAGTCGTGTCTCATGAACCCAGAGTAATGAGACCCGCCTCAAATTCAGGAAATCCATTCCATAGTTTGCAGCCAGCAGCTCCAACGTGCAGACTCGGTGAGTAGCATTTTAGCTAACAGTTAGCCAACTGTTCATCGTAACATGTCCGCTGTGTGGATGTATTTTACACTAAATACCATAAGACAGCAACGTGCAATGTCTGCAGAGTCATAGCGCCACTTTAAACCGCGCTCAAGTTAGTTCAGCGGGATGACACTCTCGCTGAAACAGCAGCAGGACCCAGCCGCGCGTCCCGGTCTCGGATCATTCAGCCTGTCCCTCATTCGAGCTCCATGTCTTCAGCTGTGTTTTTTTTCTTGTTCAACCGCGTCTACACCGACCTGATAATCTCGTAGGAGCGACAATACTCCCAGACTGAACAATAAAAACACACAGCTGAAGCTTGGAGCTCAACAGAGAAGTTGCTGAACTTCATCATAATTAATGACCAACAGCTATCAGCTGTAGAAAATGAAGGATTTCACAGCTTCATACTTGCAGCCAACAGTAAACAATCATAAAAAAGTACAGTATATTAATAAAAAGTCACAAGACAGCTGTATGCCTAATCATTCAACCTTTATTTAGGCAGGTAGCTCGTGCAGTCACTTCAGCTTGCACAAGTGGCTTCATTATTCATCAGCAGTCAGAGCAGAGATCAACTTTCAGCTACATTTGCACCCCTCCTCAAAAATGGCTAAACGTAAGGTGGACACAGAGAACAGGGGTTTCAAGCCAGGTGGGAGGCAGACTACATGTTCATGGAGGTAATCAATCCTGAGGATTTCCTCAGCTCAGAGCCTAACCCCAAACATTGATGAACTTGTACAAAAGATGAGGCACCTCCAAGTATCAGCCTCAGATAAGTGAGCATCACAGAGCTGTAACAAATTTTCAGTTTTTAATTCAGTTAAATTTTTACATTTGTTTCTACAAGACGTGATTTTTCTTTGAAGGAAGTATTGTTTTGGCTGTGTGCCATAGATTTATGTATTTTATTTTATTGTATTTTATTTATTTATATTTACTTTTCAGTTGAATGGACTCGGGGACAGAGCCATGAGAAAGAATACAACTGATTTGATTTATTTTCTTATTTTCCTATTTGAAAGTGGTGATCAGAAGGATCATAGAGCTGCACAATAATGCATTTTCAGTTTATAATGCATGCACTTTTATTTATGCATTTATCTTGATATTAAGAAACATATATATATATATATATATATATATATTTTTTTTAAACAATTTAATTTTTTGCTGTTTGCCTGTTAAAAAATGTTTTCACTTGAAATTACTGACAGATCCATAAGAAAATATTGTTTTATTAATTTAATCCTTAAATAATAGACAGTCTGTTAGGTCTTGGTTCAATAGGCTATGTGAAATCATTTCAATATGAACATTGAACCAGTCCGGCCCTTGGCTTGTAGCAATTTTTTTTTTTTGGCCCTTGGTGTATTTGACTCTGACACCCCTGCTGTAATCCAATTCAAGGTAGTACACAGGCTCCACTGGTTCAAAGACAAGTTGTCCTAGATCAAAACTGTACACCCATCACCACCTCACTGTTCGGGGTGGTCCCTGTGGACACATCACTCAACAAATGCGAGAGGGATGGGATTGCATTTGGCTCTCTTCTGGCCAGGAGGCTAATTTTGTGCAATTGGAAGGACCCACATCCCCCCAGCGTATGTACACATTGTGTAAGGGAGATGATGTAATATTCATTTTCACCACTTGCTCTTGTTGAGGGTGGACACATTCTCCTTTCCCTCCTCTGCTTTGCTTTGCTTTGCTGCTCTGTCAATCCGTGTATGGTTCGTTCTTTCGTTATTCCGTTTCAAAATAAAAACCAAATAACCAAACAAGCTTTGGTTATTTGGTTTTTTCGTTTTAAAACGAAATTACAAAAACGGTTTTTAAACGGTTTTTTCATTATTTCGTTTTTCAAACGAAATTAGAAAAACAGAAATTACAAAAATAAAAAAAAGGGTACGTTTTGTTTTGTTTGTTTGTTTAACTGCAACGGTTAAACCCATAGATATCGTATATAGAACACTAGATACCGCATGGCCCGCTCTCGCCTATTGGAGCTGACGAGATTTCAGGCGGCCATCTTGGAGCTGTCGTCCGCTCCACTCAGCCTTATATATTTGGCTGGCACAATAAAGTATCAGCGCATTTAATCAATCATAACACGCTGAATAGTAATCCCATTGCCACATATTTAAATGTTAGGCATACAGCTATTAAAACTGCATGTATAGGAACATATAGTTTAGCATATTTAAATAATTTTGGTGGAATAAGATACTTAATTATATGACATGTTTAGCAAGATACAACCAAAGATGCAATTTATTCACACACACATTATGTATACATATTAGATACTGTAATTATATATACAGTATATATATATATATATATATATATATATATATATATATATATATATATATATATATATATATATATATATATATA
>JBBPBX010021696.1:22195-42124 GCA_038048925.1 Garcialebias charrua | reverse complement strand
GAGTGCCAACAGAAGAGCAGTTTTTATGGACAAAAACTTCATTGACACTTCCCCTAAGGGTTCAAAAGGAGCATTAGTTAAAGCGCCTAGAACCAATGACAGATCCCACTGAGGGGTGATGTCACGCTTCAAGGGCCTAAGGCGCCTCACGCCCCTAAGGAAACGTTTCAACAGCATCTGATTGAATAACGTCCTTCCGCCGATACCCTCATGACACGATGATATAGCCGCCGCGTACACTTTTATCGTGCTAAACGCTAGCTCTCTCTCCAACAGCAGCTGGAGAAACGCTAGGACACAGCCAATGTCACATGATGTGGCCTCGATGTCCCTATCCCTGCACCACTGCTGAAAAGCTGCCCACTTAGACGCATAAAGCGTAGTGGTGGACGACGCGCGGGCGTCCTGAATTGTCCTGACCACGGCTGGGGTGAGGCCTAAACTTGTTAGGCGGCTCCGCTCAGCCTCCAGGCCCAAAGGCGTTGGCCTATTTCCGGGAAATGCCTGATCGCCCCTCCTGCTTGGAGGAGAGCATCCTCCCTCCATGGCAGCTGCAGAGGGTTGTCCACTACCAGCTGCTGCAGGTCTGGGAACCAGGGTGCATACCTGCGCTCTGGGGCCACCAGGATGAGAGACAGTTTCTCTTCCCGGACTCGCCCCAATACTCTCGGGATGAGAGAAACTGGTGGGAAAGCGTATAGGCTTTTCTCTGACCACCAACTGAGCGCAAAAGCGTCCACCCCCAGAGGGGGGTCGTCTTTGGGGTTCAGTGAGCACCAGAGTGGACACTTCCTGTTGTCTCGGGCTGCGAAGAGGTCTACCTCCGCGCGCCCGAACCTGGTCCAAATCTGATTTATTATGTCTGAGTGGAGGGACCAGTCCCCTTGACGTGGGCCCCCCCTCGACATGATGTCTGCTCCTACGTTCAGCACCCCGGGGATGTACACTGCTCTCAGAGAGAGCAGGTTCTGTTGAGCCCACAGCAGCAGTTGCCTGGCAACGTGCAGCAACTGAGCTGAGCGAGATCCCCCTTGACGATTGATGTACGAGGCTGCCACCTGGTTGTCGGTGTGCACTAGTACATGTTGCTGCTGAACCAGATGGGAGAAATGCAGTAAAACCTTCTGGACTGTCATTAGTTCCAGAACGTTTATGTGAAGGTGAATGTGGCTTGGCCATCTTCTCCCCACCGATTGGGACAGACACGTCCCCCCCCATCCCATCAGAGAAGCATCCGTGAACACTGGGATGTGAGAAGTAGGTGTGATCATGGAGACACCCGCCTCCAAGATGCGGGAGCTTTTCCAGTGACGTAGGTCTGACCTTACAGATGGAGGAACCAACACCATCCTGCGCTTCTGGCGCACCGGGTCCACACGCAGGCTGGCAAACCAACGTTGGGTCGATCTCATGTGCAATAAACCCAAATTTATCACCACATGGGCCGCTGCCATCAGGCCCAACAACCGCATAATTGTTGCCGCCGTCACCACCTTCCCAGGTTGGACGCGCTTCAACTGAGCCGTCAGATCGGCTGCCCTCTGCTCCGACAGGCGAGCCCTCATCAAGCGTGAATCCAGTTCTATCCCCAGGTACACGATGGACTGTGCTGGGGTTATGGAGCTTTTCGTCCAGTTTATGGCAAAACCGAGGTCCAGGAGGTGTTCTGCTAACACTCTGGTCTGGGTTGCTGCCTCCTCTGCCGATCTGCTTAAAATGAGCAGATCGTCCAAGTAAAACAGAATCCGCATCCCCGCCGAGCGGAGTGGGCGTATCGCTGCTTCCACACACTTTGAGAAAGTTCTGGGCGCTAACGAGTAGCCGAATACTAGTCTGTTGAACTCGAACTGGTTCCCCTGGAAGGAAAACCTGAGGTATTTCCTGTGTTGGGGGATGATGCTGATGTGCCAATAAGCATCTTTCAGATCCAAGGATGTGAACCAGTCCCCCTTGTGAACATTCTTCAGCAGCTGTTTTATTGTGAGCATGTGAAAACCTCTCACTAGAATTGATCTGTTGAAAACCGACAGGTCTAAAACTGGTCTCGAGCCTCCGTTCTTTTTGGGGACGAGAAAATAGCGAGAGTAGAACCCTTTGTTCTGCTCTCCTTCTGCCACCTTGGAGATTGCTCCCTTTTTCAGCATTTCCTGAATTTCCGACAGAAGGGAGGAGTTTTGACGTGGGTCTGGCAACACTGTTTCCAGAATCCCCCTGAAAGGTGGTGGTTTTGTTGCAAACTGAAGTGCATAACCCTTTTTTATGATTTTTGACAGCCATCTGTCTAAACTGCATTTCTGCTGCCACTGCTCGTACTTTCTGCTCAGAGGCAGCGCGAGGTCTTGCAACCTCGTGTGTATCATTTGCGCCAGCCATTCTCTGGGGCCTCCCTCCGTTACCATGGCAACCCACGGGGGCCCCGCCCGAAAAGGGGGGTGTTATTGCGTCAGAGACGTGGACCGTCCCTGCGTCTGACGTCGGCACGCTTGCTGATACAGGGAGCGCTCGCTCTGGTGGAGCGGAGCTCCCGGCGGGCGCCGCTCGTCTTTTGGCGGGCGGAGCCTGGCCGATTTGAGTGTTTTTTCTTTTGTTACCTCGTTTGGAGCTGGAGACCAGCTGCTGAGAGGTGGCGCCACTCATGCCCGTGGAACGCCAGTTAATCATGTGACGAGACGCGACCTTGCTGGCTTGTGTGTGAGCAGGGCTCGCGTCACGTGACCCGACCTGAAGCAGCGCGCTGTGGGATTTACCACGCGTCGACTGCGCGGCACGAGGTGTAACAAACATGGCGTCTGGCTGTTTAGATACCTTTTTGTGTTTACTGCCGGGCAGCTTCGAGGCTGGGCCGGCGTAATGTGATTTTACGAGAGGCAGCGGACGGGGTGTATTACCCGTCGCTGACTGGTCGATAACAGGTTCACCAAACATTAAACATTTATTGATCGTTACCTTGTTTGAGTTACCTTTAGCTGTGGGTAGCTGACTACCGCAGGCTAGTTTTTCTGTGGTGGGAAGCATGTGTGAACGTGCGGCTGTGGGGTTATCCGGCCCCACAGACAAGCCCGAAACATGACAGAGAACATTGTTTGAAACAATTTGCTCCTTTATTTTACCTGCGCACACACTTCCCGCAACGAGTCATTTCTTTTGAGGTGGACGGTTGTAGGGACTCTGCTGCTTCTGGCCGCCGCGGCCTTGGTAGCCGCCGCGGCCTTGGTAGCCGCCGCGGCCTTGGTAGCCGCCGCGGCCTCGTGGCGCGTTCTGGCTCGTGTCCCACGGGCGCTGGTATTGCTGCTGTTTCTGCTGTTTCTGTTTGAAAGGTGCTGGTTGTTGAGGCTGTCGCGAGCTCGTTGCAGCCGAGGGCTGTTTTTGGTCCCGACGGTCCTTCCACCCGTCTGGCTGTCGAACTGGTGGGCGGGTGGTCAAGACGCTCCTTACCGTCTCGACGACCTCGTCCTTCTTCTTGCAATTTTCGACCAGCTCTTTTAGGTTGGGGCCGAAAAGCTCTCCTGCCAGCATGGGTCCCTCCAAGAGTTCCTTCTGAAGTCTGTCTTGCATCGAAGGTGCATACTTCAGCCACGTGGCGCGGTGCGCCATGTGAATTAGGGCTGCCGCGCGCGACAAACACGTTGTGGATGCGGCGCTGAGGTTAAGGATCACGTCCGCTGCTTTTCCCATTGTGTTCGCCAACTCTTCTGGCAGGCTCGGGTCCGCCGCTAGTGAAGAGATCTGGTCGGCAAGGAGGGCTGTGTTGTTGCTAGCCGCCCCGGCTTGGGCCACTAGCTGGTATGCGCGGTCCGTCAGCTGAAGCGCAGTCTGGTCGTGGCGTCCGCTGGGGATGGGTCTGTGGTCCGACCTGGCGGATTTCGCTCCGAACACCTCCGAGAGGCTCTGCTCTAGTGGGGGCACCGAAGGGAAGGTCTCGTCTGTGAAACCTTCCACCCTTGTGAGTCCCGCGTAGGAGGACGCTGGGGCCTTGATTTTCGCGGGCGCTGCCCCTGCCTCTTTCCAGAGCTCAAACACGTCGGGGAAGCGAGGCCAGACAGGGTCTGGACGGCGCTGGGACGTGGTGCCGAACCTCAAGCCCGCTAGACGATTTAGTCTAGGCGGAGAAGGGGTAGGCACTGATAGGTTCCTGAGCGCGGCTGCCGCGCGGATGATTGCGGGCAGGCCCTGCATCAGAGAGGGGAGGGCGTCCGCCAGCTGAAGCTGGGATGGGACCTCTGAACATACACTCCTGGTGTCTCCGTCCGAGGCCCCGTCTTCCAAAAGCTCGTGATCGGTGCCTTGGGGACCGGTCGCTTCTCCGGGGTCCGTCGTGGCCACCTCGACGTCGGCAGGTTCGTCCAGTGGTACCCGGTCGCGGAGGGTCCCTTCTACCTCTCCGGGGAGGTTGAACAGCTCCGCACGACGATTCTTCTCGCCCGGCGTCAGCGTGGCGCAGAAGGGGCAGTCGTTGCTCGGGACCGCGTGCTCGGGTCCCATGCAACGCTCACACTTGGCGTGGCCGTCGAAGCTGAAAATCGTCCCCTCTTTACATTCGGGGCAAAGCCTTGCCATCTTGATGGAAAAGCCAGATGATGAATGAAGATGAATTTCGAAGAAATTTCCTTACAAGGTTCTCATTCGGGCTGAATGAAGAAGAGATAGATCCACCTCGGTCGAGGGGTTTTACGGACCGAGGGGTGGGCCCATCCGGTAGGTGGGCGTGGCCTAAAAGGTTTTCAGTGGGCGCTGACGCGCGAGGGAGGATTCCAATAGGAGCTAAAGGGCGAGCTATACGACGTTAGAACCCAGAGTTCTGTGTTATAAACCTGTCACTGCATTTACCAAGCATCTGAAATAAACATGATTATTCCAGAGGGAGAAACAGACAATAAATATTTCACAGTGTTATTTGCATGTATGATTCACTTCTGGAGTCCCAAGTTTTTAGCTTTCTGCAAAACATGTTGCTTTAATTGTTTCACGGGGCAACCATAGAATAAGGTCCTTGGTTTGTTCTGACATTATGTCAATCCACATTCCAACAGTCATGCTGCATGTGACTGTGGTGGTGTTTACAGCTCCACACTCTCGTCAAGCCCATCTGAAAGTAAGAGTACAGTATACAGGTAGTCCCCGACTTACGAGCGCTCTTACATACGAGGTCCCGGACTTACGAGCTGGCGAACGAGCAGTAAATTTGTAAAAAATACAGCACTTTTTTGTGTTTTTAGATGAAAGTGTGTTAGCTAACCGTTTGGAAACACGTTTCTGAGCATGTTTATGAAGTAGTATGAATGTTTTTGATGAAAAACGAGTGTTCGTAGTAGCGCTAGCATAAATGTTCCAACTTACGAGCGAAAATCCGGACTTACGAGAACACGTGTTTCTTGTTCCGACGTACGAATTTCCGGTTTACGAGCAACTCATAAGTACGGAACTCGCTCGTATTTGGGGAAACATTACAATACAATTTATTTCTACATCTTTTGATTGCACACATAAATGATAGATGAGAAGTGATATGATACCCCTTGATGGTATGCAATAAAGCTATAGAAAATAGGCTTAGGCATATTCATTGCAAAGATGAATATATACTATAGATTTCCAAATACTGTACTGTAAATAAATGTTTAATCATTATTTGGTTAACAAGATCCATGTGTTTTGCAGGTGCCTGTTGTGCCGGATGTAGAAGTCCCAAGGCGAAAGGTGAAGTCTCTACGGACTACCAGCTCAGCCTTGCTGGTTGGAGATCTTGCCGTGCTCGTCTACGGGAGAGAGTTATTGGCCAATTGAAGTTTGACTGGGAGGCAATCGGGGGCTCATAAAGATGTGGAGTCAAAGCCTTTGGCCAACACAAAGCTTGATACTTGGTGAGTGTATATAATGTAGGACAAAACTCTGCTCTCTCCTCACCATCCTACTACCTCCTGCAGCTCCTCTCCATCTTGAACTTGTTTTCTGTCGGTGTTTTCTGTTTTTATTGCAGGTCATGACCCTGCTTTAACTTCACATGTTCATGTTTGTGTCTCTTTCAACAGACAAAACCTGTTGGCACCTGACGTCATGGGCAGACCTGTGTCCTCTGCTCTCTCCTCACCATCCTCCTGCAGCTCCTCTCCATCATCACCTGTGCGTCACCACCTTGTGCCTAACAGTGAGTTGAACTTGTTTTCTGTCTGTGTTTTCTGTTTTTATTGCAGGTCATGACCCTGCTTTAACTTCACATGTTCATGTTTGTGTCTCTTTCAACAGACAAAACCTGTTGCACCTGACCTCATGGGCAGACCTGTGTCCTCTGCTCTCTCCTCACCATCCTCCTGCAGCTCCTCTCCATCATCACCTGTGCGTCACCACCTTGTGCCTAACAGTGAGTTGAACTTGTTTTCTGTCTGTGTTTTCTGTTTTTATTGCAGGTCATGACCCTGCTTTAACTTCACATGTTCATGTTTGTGTCTCTTTCAACAGACAAAACCTGTTGCACCTGACCTCATGGGCAGACCTGTGTCCTCTGCTCTCTCCTCACCATCCTCCTGCAGCTCCTCTCCATCATCACCTGTGCGTCACCACCTTGTGCCTAACAGTGAGTTGAACTTGTTTTCTGTCGGTGTTTTCTGTTTTTATTGCAGGTCATGACCCTGCTTTAACTTCACATGTTCATGTTTGTGTCTCTTTCAACAGACAAAACCTGTTGCACCTGACCTCATGGGCAGACCTGTGTCCTCTGCTCTCTCCTCACCATCCTCCTGCAGCTCCTCTCCATCATCACCTGTGCGTCACCACCTTGTGCCTAACAGTGAGTTGAACTTGTTTTCTGTCTGTGTTTTCTGTTTTTATTGCAGGTCATGACCCTGCTTTAACTTCACATGTTCATGTTTGTGTCTCTTTCAACAGACAAAACCTGTTGCACCTGACCTCATGGGCAGACCTGTGTCCTCTGCTCTCTCCTCACCATCCTCCTGCAGCTCCTCTCCATCATCACCTGTGCGTCACCACCTTGTGCCTAACAGTGAGTTGAACTTGTTTTCTGTCTGTGTTTTCTGTTTTTATTGCAGGTCATGACCCTGCTTTAACTTCACATGTTCATGTTTGTGTCTCTTTCAACAGACAAAACCTGTTGCACCTGACCTCATGGGCAGACCTGTGTCCTCTGCTCTCTCCTCACCATCCTCCTGCAGCTCCTCTCCATCATCACCTGTGCGTCACCACCTTGTGCCTAACAGTGAGTTGAACTTGTTTTCTGTCTGTGTTTTCTGTTTTTATTGCAGGTCATGACCCTGCTTTAACTTCACATGTTCATGTTTGTGTCTCTTTCAACAGACAAAACCTGTTGCACCTGACCTCATGGGCAGACCTGTGTCCTCTGCTCTCTGCTCACCATCCTACTACCTCCTTCAGCTCCTCTCCATCCATCACCTGTACATCAACACCTTGTGCCTAACCCTGTCATGTATCCACATCAATGACTGCTGCCAAAACAGGAAAACACACCTGACCTGATGGACAGACCTGCTCTCATCAAGACCACACACCTGACCTGAACTCACATCTGGACTCCCATGTACCCATCATTCAGTGTTTCCCCTACCATTATACAAGCGGGGTGCGCCACCCCGTCAACAGAACTGAGCACCCCGCCTACCAGACCAAACTTGACCCACCCACCCAGCACTGGCATTGCACTAAGCTAGCAGCACAAAATACAGGCTCTCTAGCTAAAAAGCTAAAGGGAGCGCTCACGTTGCCTCTCCCCTCGTGCTGAATGCCCCCTGCCCCTACAAGCTGCACTCAGACGTGTCCGTCCCCCGTCAACAAAAATCATGGATGAGATGAGCACTCCGCCATGGCAAGTTAACTAGGGGAAACACTGCATCATTCATGGTTGAATCATTGCTCAATGGCTAAGCTGTTCCATCTGATCCATGAGAACCACCTAATAAGCCTGTCTACCTCAACTTCAATCAAAGTAAGGGAATTTTCGATGCTTTTTATGTGTTGCTTCTAGCTTTTTAAAGTTCCTGGACTGTACACTAAGGCACTGGTTTTTCATACATGATGGTTGCAACATGTTTCTGATGGATGTCAATTGCTCCTGATGATGTGATTTGATAATGATAGTTGAAAACTGTTTATGATGGATACCAATTGCTCCTGATGGTTGAGAAATGTTTATGATGGATCTGCTTTGCTAATGATGGTTGAGAACTGTTTCTGAAACAACACTGAAGTTGTTTATGTGTGAACACATGTTGGATCACCAGATTTCTCGCTCCATGTTTTAAAAGGAGGATTAGCTGAAAGTATTTTGTTAGATCACCAGATTTCACGCTCCATGTTTTAAAAAGGAGGATCTGAATGTATTTCTGTAGGATCACCAGATTACTCGCCCCTGAAAGAGGGTTAGTTTTACTAGAACTTCATACTGAATATGTGACCCATCACATCATCAAACGGGGGTTAAAGTCAAATTTGGTCAAAATGACCTACAAGCAAACATATATATTACTGACTTTTAGAAATACATTTTCTTACTTAGATCATCCTGACAAATTCATCGTGTTGTCTTAATAATCAGGAAAATGGTTTGATATTTGGTGTGAAGATTTTATTTCAGATATTTAATTTAAACCATTTGATAAGTTATTCATTCATCTTATTTACTATCTAAATTTACGCAAACCACTTTGAAAAATAAACCCATTTGATGTGATGGGTCACAAATTTATTATTCAGCTTCTTTTGTTGGATTTGATTTAAGAATTGTGGACATTTTTAAATAAAACTTGAAAGATTTCATTTGTGCAATGGAGATTTATTTAGCCAACTTAAATTTCTCATTACAATGAGAGTATTGTACAGGTACTTGTATTTGAAAGCTAGAAATCATGGCAAAACACATATTTAATTTGATTTATGTTCAAGCTGGACTTTTAAGTTTAAAGAAAGGGACAATGTAGTTTGGAATAGTTCACATTTTTGGTTTGGAAAAAATAAACATTTGAGTTTTCTTTCTTATAACACAAGTGTACTTTTGTTTGTTTGCAATTGTTCTCTCTGGGAGGTTAAAAACATTGTTCAGTAGATGAATAAATAACTTTGAATCTATTTTGATTGTTCATAATTTGCACTAAAATGTATGAATCCATATTATAATAATAATAATAAAATTTATGGAATGTTCTAAGAAAGTTCTAGCATAACGTTCTCACCTAACGTTCTGAGAACCACGAGAAAACTCCACACCCTAACGTTCTCAGAACGTTATGAGGGAACGTTCCCGTAACCTAAAAATAACGTTCTCACAACGTTCTTCTGTTACTTGGGAGTGGAAGAACAAAATGTGGCAGAAGATGCACCAGCCTTGTTTTAACTGTGACATTTACCTTTGATCTGGGATGAGAAGTCCGACACTCCATCTACTGATGATCATGGGTGTGTAGTGATATAGGCCTTTGTCTTGACCTTCAAGTACACCTCTCCACATCTCTCTGAAACTCTAAGGGTTACACCTTCTTGAAGCCCTCAAGGAGACAGATGGACACTTATATATTTTTACAATTATTATGAATTAATGGACACTAATTAATCAGATTGAACTTTCTCTTTAATGTGTGTTAATTCAGAATTGATCAAACAGTATTTTTGTCATTTCAATGATGATTTTACTAAACTGGTATATTTTAAATATGACAAAGTTAAGAGAACATCTCAGAATGATCATGTTTTGAACTGTCTGCTCTAGGCAGAATAAGTGTCGAAAGTTGAAGGAACAATCCTTCGTATTTGTTTGAACTGTTTTTGTTTCAAAGGAAAAGTGCTAGACATAGCTTGCTTTCGGTCTCCCGTCCTTTCTAAAAACAATGAATCAGTTCTCAAAACAAAGTACGGACTTGTGCACATGCACCTGCATCTTCTCACGTATGTTTTCTATGTTTTGTCTACCCTATCATCTGTCACTCAAACTCACTCATTTGCAAAGTCACACCCTCTCTAGGGGTGCAACAACCAATCAGCAGGAAGTATGGGACTAAGTCACACCCCCTTCTTAAGGGGCACTTCCTGGATTTTTGGTTTAGAGTTTTGGGAAGACAACTAACTGCCAACTGGTTGCTCTCCTTTGGGAAAAGCTGGAGACGCCCGGTCATTGTGCCAACTCGACCCACGTCTCAGCTGAGAGTCACGGCAAAGCCTTGCTGTGCCTCAACACTCATTTCTGAAAGAGTTTGTTTTCTGAAGTTTATTGTGAAAGTGCAGCCAGTAGCTGGCTCTGCTCCTGCCGGGAGAAGCGGTTCTTCTCACTCGTCTGAATCAGCTCACACGCGCGGAGGTCATCTGGGCGTGAACTGGACAACACAGTCCGTTAGTGTCCACAAACCTCAACTCTTATCTCCAAGACGTATCGTCAACAGGTAACGAGGCGTTGATTGTGTCCTGAACGTGTGGGAAGCCCAGCTGAACCGTATTGGAGGGTGCCACTCTGGTTGTTTCAAATAATTAATTTCAGTTAACTTAGCTTTCATCTTCTTCCTCCTATTTCTTATTTTCCATAAGTATTAATCTGTCAAGTAATGTGCCAACAGTTAAGTTTTAATTGTCTGTTTGTTTTAATTTGAATTCTTGTCAACGTAGTTATTAAATCAGAGCTAATATCGATACAAATGTTTATGTAATTTTTGTGATAGTTTCAATAAAAGGTCTATTTTTTGGTAGACCAACATAAATTGAAGTCTAAGCGTGAAATTACATTTCTGGCTAATCACATCGTTAGATTTGTTGATTTATTCTGAAAAAGTTGAGACCCCGTGAACTTGGTGGCAAGTTTGTGCAGATAAAAGTCTGCTCATACCTGCACGTCTAAACTATAGGTAAGTCAGTAAACTGACTAATAACTCCTATATTGTTACATATTGGTGGCCGCGTACTGGTCTTCTGAAAGATTAAATTGATAAGTTGTTTTTGTAGCTTATTTTTGTTACGGTGTTGTTGGCATTAGTTTTGCATCCTGGTTTTGGTCTTATAAGAATAGTTCTGGCTGGTGGAGTGTCCGGGAGTTGCTGATCGTGGCATTGTCTGGATTATTTTGCCGATAGAATTATTTTATATTTCACATTTCAACGTCTGTTTGAAGCTGCTGAGTGATAAATGTTTTGTCTGTGCTTGTGAGACGTTTCATTACGTGTCGCACGCTGCATGCATTGTTCATTTTGTGACCGCCGTGTCACCACTGTTTCATTCTATTACATCTGCGATTTATTGTTGAAGGTCTGTTTCACACATTTGCTGCTCCATTTTACCTAATCTGTCACAACGTGTTGTTAGCCGAGGTTCGGGAAAACCCACTCCGCTCGGACCGGATGTATTCCGGTTCCGTTTGACGTAAAGTCCGCTGTTGTACACAGTTAGTGTGCTGCCTTCTTTGGAAGGCGGGGGAGTTAGCCTGGTTGTGTTTTAGCTCATTGACGGTATTTTCTGCGGTGTAAAAATACGTTTATTTTGTGAAGGAAGAGTCTAGAACCTTGGGTCGAGCTATAAGCTAACGGTACCGAGACAAGATGGCTGCTTAAAACGCTGTGATTGGTCCATTGTGTGTCGCGTTCAAGAACGTTGGTTTCTGTAGACTCTGGTTGTCAGATTCATTTTTGCACACATTTCTAACAGTTTATTTGTTTTGTTTGAGTTCTATGCACGTGATATCGTCGAAGACTGGCTTAACCGCGGTGTTTTGCGATATTTATGACTGTTTTAGGACGTTAAAAAGTCCGTTCCTCGCTGGAGTTCAAAAGACCGCAGGTCCGTGAACGCACCGCTCGAACGGCACGTCGCTTGTGGGCGGCGTTAGGTTTGGAGAACACAATTTCCCATGAACACTTGGGTTTTAGAACTACAGTTCTGTCTTCGCTGTGATTGGTCGTTTAAGCTGTATGTGTTGACGCATGCGCAGTGGGTGAAGCCCCGCTCCTCGTCAAATTTCACTTGCTGTTTGTCCGAGACGTGCTTCCGTGTTTGTTTGTCCATTACTGTCTTTGAAAAGACTGTTTAATCGCGGTGTTTTTGAGATTTTAGTGGGTGGACGGAGCCGGTTGCTCTGAAAACTGCCGATCGCCATGTGACCAGGTCACGTGACGCCGATTTTGCCGGTTTTATGAGGACCGACCTTATTTCTTTTAAACGCAGTTTAATAGGTTTCACAGTTCAACCGATTTTGCTCACATGATTTCGTTTTGTGAGCCTGGGTTTTGGAGCTTATCACGTTACGCTTTAGATCTGTCTGATTGATGCTTTTCATCTATGTTGGATGTCTGTGTGGGCTGAAAGCTACGGCTGCGCTCACTGGTGATAACAGCGCCTCTATAGCGGTCAGATAGAGAAATTACAGTCGCTGTGATAAACTCACTTCCAGCGCTGTGACCCCTGCTGGTTACATTAGAAGACGCAGTCTTCCTGTAATGTGTACATGGTAACTGTTCCTGTTTTAAACGGGAAACATTTTGAGAATATTGTACTCACAGCACACTTGAATTTGATTTTCACATATAATCAAATGTTGATGGCAGAACAGTTACACAGATTTAATACAGACATGTATGTTGTTGATAAAACTTAACACTTTATCATTAATTCTGTGCAAAACAAACTCTCTGTCCCTATTTTTATTTTAAACTGCAAGTTTAAAATAACACACATGAGGCTTCTTTTGTTTGGATTTTCACAAAAATCTCAAAACGACAGCCGTTTTTGTTTGACCTTGTCACAGGTCGACAAATTACTAAACATCACTGACTTTTATTTCATTTAACATCTTGGATGTTTTCTGAGCAGCTCATACACTTTGCATATTTGCAAGCTGCGATATGAGACCCACTTTATTTGATTTTTCACAGAACATCAGTACAAAGATGGACGTTCAAACAGGTGAACCACCTGAGGGGGGCTCCTCTCCTATCTATCCTAGATGGATGGATGGGGGCCTTGGGATTCCTGCCCGTGCTCCCCGCATTTTGGGGGAATCTGCCTCTTCGTATGCTAATTACTTAGCTGCTAAGAACGTCCGTCAGGATAAGTGGGAAAATCCCCTGTCATTCTACGACAGGCTAATCTCGGTCTACTCCGGGGGAAAAACTATTCCTGGATTAGAGGAAAAAATGGAGTTTAAACGTCTTTTCATTATGAATCTTATGCCTTTTCAAATGAAATGTGTTCATTTCAAGGTTGATTGCAAAAAAGATTCCATGGAAGTGATAAGACAATATGCTGCGTCAGTTTTTGAGGCCGAAATACAACCTAGGATACCATCAGAGGTTTGTACAGGTCAAAAGGTCACATCCCACTCGCAGGAAGTAGTAGAGGTTCCCTCTCCTTCAAAGTGCGAGAGGTCACAGGTTTTTCATAATAACATACATCAGCATGGTGCTACGAGCTGTAGGAGTTCTGAACCCCCTGCCCCTCAGGTTGAAAACCTTGAGAGGAGCAGAGAACCACACAAGGTAGGTGTTCGCCCTCCAGATGAACCAAGATGGTCCAGATCGAACCAAAAGAGTTCTCACATAGATCTCACAGTGGGTGAACTTCGAGAGAAGTTGATGTCTGGGAACCGTGACCCTTTGAAAAGTGGTCTGTCCCGACATGTGCCCCCGAGAAGCGACCCTCCTGCCCCTGCCCCGCTCGAGACATGCAATGAGTCACACATGCTCCAGATTATGGAAACGGCGCCTCCGCGCGAGGACGTGACTGAGGATGTGGTTTGTTTGTCAAATGATTTGAATGTTACAGTGGTTGACCAAGCTGACACAACGTATGACGTTGTCCTTGATGATAACACAAACAACCTTGTTCCACCTGATGAAGCGACGCGCAGCACTGCCTTTTGCAACAACTCAGTGCACACAGTTGACAACAACAACGTCAACGCTGACATAAATGCTGACAGCAAACAAATTGCTGATGATCAGCGTCCTGAAAGTCCAGATGCTGACAGCAAGCAAATTGCTGAAAATCCACATCCTGAAGGTCATGAGGCAGACTGCCATCATGATGCTGACAGCGACGATGATTACACAGACAGAGTCACACGTACACAGAAACGTGTGGAAAAACCTGAACGGTTTCTGTGTAACTTTATAAAAAGGGGGATAGCTAAGAGAGCTTACCTCCCACTCACATTGGAAGGGGTCCTAGAGCAAGAAGCGCTCCTGGTTAGCGGCTCAGACGTGTCTACCATGTCAGCCAAACTGTTTGAGGAGCTAAGGACCGCCGCTAACGATGTTGACAGGCAAATACCCTTTGTGAAAGACACTTATGGTGAGCAACAGGGCCTCGCAAAGACGAGAACAACCCTAATAGCCATGGTCCACATGCAGATTGGCGAGATGTCACTATACCACCCGGTATATGTGTCTGATCTAGACTCACTCCGGGCTCCATTTGTGGTTGGCCAAGATTTTATAAATCGCTTTGAAGCGATTATAAATTATGGCAATCAGACGATGTGGGCCACAGTGAGCAGTCCACTGCCATTCGTGGTACCTCACCAAGGTCAGGACACTGACTGTCTAACAACAGGTACCGCTAAGGTAAAAAAGGATTCCCCAACCGAGACCACAAACCCGGTAAGTGATCCTTCATATACAGATGAGACAGAGGAGACTCAACAAGTGGACCAGACTCTGGCCCATCACGAGGACCTCCTCTGCGAGCTGACACCTTCAGCACTCACTGAACACTACCTACCACAGGTAGAAGAAGGTGTGGAGATCCAAGAGTCCCACACCGATGACGCTGTACTGTCCTATGGGACAGGTAATTCAGCAAACAGCCAAGCTTTCAGTGAAGTCTTGGTTCAAGGACATCTGAGCCCACAAAGTGACAGTCTACAACACGCTGACAGTCACTTGGACTTCATTGTTACTGATTTTGAGGACCCCTCCTCAAACAAAAGGGGGGCAGACTCACACTTCCTACCACAGGTAGAGGACGGTGTAGAGATCCAAGGATCACACACCGAGAACGCTGTGCTGTCCTCTGGGACAGGTAATTCAGTTATCAGCCAAGCGTTCGATGAAACCTTGGTTCAAGAGCATTTGAATCTAGAACTACTCAGAGATGACATAGTTCTTACAGACTCAAAGAGCACCTCTTCATTCATGAAGTGGAAAGACATACATCACAACGACAGAGACACGCCTGCGACGGCGCCGACAGTTGTGACACACCTGCATTACGCAGAAAGAGGTAAACGTACAGAGATACGTTGGCCGAGACCTATAAGGTTCCTGTACAAGGTTCCCCATAAACTGCGCGAACAGCTTAAACTAAACAATGGCATCCTAACTCGTGCCCATGGACGGACGTCCACACCCGTGTGCTTGGTCCCTCATGACCACAGGGGGGTGATGTTAGGCCAGGCCCATGTCAAGGACAAAGATTTCAATAACCCCACAAACGACAAAGAGCTCGGAAACTCACAGACTTCATGGGAAAAGAAGGTCGTCCAAGCACAGGATAGTAAATAAGCTTAAACAGTTTAAACTATTCTAGTTGCGAAAAGAAACCGTTCCAACTAGAACTTAGAAACGCTAAGCATAAAACCCACAACAAAAACTAACCTTAACAACCGTTTAAATCTGCAGGATTTAATTGACATCGGTTATAAAGCTAAGAACTGTTTTTCTTGTGTGTGACGTGGAATCTGACGACCAGAGTGAGTTTGACGTAGTGAAACGTTGTTTTTTAGTTGCTTAATTGCTACTTTTGTGTTATTGAAGTTGTTATTGTTTTCTGAACACTCCCAGCCAAAAGAGGTTTTGATTGTTGATAAGTTGAAAACTTGAATGGATTTTAACTATGCCAACATGCTGTTCATTTTGTTAAAGATCTCAATCTTTGAAGAGTCATAGTAGATTAATACTACTTAAGGTACTATAATCTACACTGATCTCCCAATCATTTAGGTAGAACCGATGCGATCGTTTCTATTCTAGATCTATTCATTTTGATGAGTCTCGCCATAGACTTCAAAATTTTTAGGGATTACCAAATCTTGCGTCGTTCGTCTAAAAGACAACAGACATTTAGACCAAACTAGTTTCATTTTTTATTTTAGTTTAACCTAAACTAAATAATGAATGGAGGAATAGTTTGAATGAAGAGGCCTTCGTTACAGAAGCCCTCCCCATTTCTATAGGTATAGATCCCTATATCTGATTTTTACAGCATTGATCCACCCCTTAATTGGTAATTTTAGCTGATCTAATCCATGATAGCTTACATACCAGGTGCATATAGGTAAGGCTTAATGTAGAATCCCAATCATAAGCCCACCTAAAACCACATAATTGCATGACACATTGAACCAGGGTGGCACCGACTGGAAGCCATCCAGCCTGCAACCTTCGATGTGGGGACCTGCTGATCCAACGTTGGTCTTCAACCTTCATCCAAGGCCCGCCTCCTCTGCTTCAATCGAGGGATCCCCTCTACATGCTGATTAAAACTATTCTTGCTGATGAAATCAATAACCCCCATCGTTGTGGATTTACCGTTGTGGATTATAAGACTTTGTTTTCCAAGGGATCACAGACTCAGTTCTCCATGGGTTAACAGACTATGTTTTCCAAAGGATTAAAAGCTTGCCGCAATGGGATTACCTACGAACAGTATGGAATTTCCAAAAACATTATGGGAGTATATTTTTGAAATTTTTTTTTTCCACTTGCTGGATTACATAAAGGTCAGAGACATTCGGTGGTATCGTTTCGTGTTGGAACTCATCCCCAAGGACAGGCGATGACTTCCAAAAAGGGGGACTGTAGTGATATAGGCCTTTGTCTTGACCTTCAAGTACACCTCTCCACATCTCTCTGAAACTCTAAGGGTTACACCTTCTTGAAGCCCTCAAGGAGACAGATGGACACTTATATATTTTTACAATTATTATGAATTAATGGACACTAATTAATCAGATTGAACTTTCTCTTTAATGTGTGTTAATTCAGAATTGATCTACAGTATATTTTTGTCATTATTAATGATGATCTGTTACTTTCATGAGCTATGACCTTCTGCTGGTTTTATTTCTGCAAAATAAGCAGACTCTGTCGCTAAGGCAGAAGTCAGGGTAAGAGCTGTTCTCTGCCTTCTCTTGTTTTGTCTTCAAGCTAGACGCAACAGGACAGGCCATCTGGCCGATTCGGTAAACAGTTTTCCTGTCTCCGTCAAGAGACTTTCTGCCTATGAGATGAAAATCCATCTCTTATTTTGTTAAAACCAGCCAATAGTTATTAAGAAGGTGGGGAGACCCCACCTCCCCCATATAATGGGCACTTCCTATTTGGAAGTTAGTTTTTGGAGGAGAACTACTTGCAACTGTTTCTCTTCCCTCTGAAAGCTGGAGTCGGCCCGGTCATATGTCAACGACCCACGTCTCCGCTAGGATCATAGCAAAGCCTTACTGTGATCCTGTCACTGTTCTGGAAGAATTTGTTTTCTAAAGTTTTATTTTGAAAGTTCAACCAGTGCGATTGGAGTCTGTTCCTGCCGGGAGAAGCGGTTCTTCTCACTCGTCTGAATCAGCTCACACGCGCGGAGGTCATCTGGGCGTGAACTGGACAACACAGTCCGTTAGTGTCCACAAACCTCAACTCTTATCTCCAAGACGTATCGTCAACAGGTAACGAGGCGTTGATTGTGTCCTGAACGTGTGGGAAGCCCAGCTGAGATCCGTATGGGAAAGCTTGCCACCCTGGTTGTTTTCAAAATAATTAACTTCCGTTAACTTAGCTTCCATTCATCTCCTTCCTCCTATTTCTTATTTTTCATAAGTATTTAATCTGTCAAGTTTTGTGCCAACAGTTAAGTTTTAATTGTCTGTTTGTTTTAATTTGAATTCTTGTCAACGTAGTTATTAAATCAGAGCTAATATCGATACAAATGTTTATGTAATTTTTGTGATAGTTTCAATAAAAGGTCTATTCTTTTGGTAGACCAACATAAATTGAAGTCTAAGCGTGAAATTACATTACTGGCTAATCACATCGTTAGATTTGTTGATTTATTCTGAAAAAGTTGAGACCCCGTGAACTTGGTGGCAAGTTTGTGCAGATAAGTCTGCTCATACCTGCACGTCTAAACTATAGGTAAGTCAGTAAACTGACTAATAACTCCTATATTGTTACACTGCGCAAGATTGCGCAATAATGACAAAAATGATCAGAAATGATCATTTTTATCATAATTACCATTTATAAAGCCTTTAAAACAACCACAGCTGCAACAAAGTGATGTACACATGAAATTAAGAACATTTAAACACACACACACACAAAAAAAAATATTATTATTTTTTTAATACAGTAATTTCATATTTTTATTAAATATGATACGTTCGTAGGTCCGGGCGGCCGTAGGTCGATGGAGTCGTAGGTAGGGGGTCACCTGTATATATACTAGAACATACATTATTGGCCCATTTTCTAGAAGGTGGGTGTAATGTTACCTGTCAACTTTGCAGTGATTCAGTGGCCAAACTCCCCTCTCACCTTTGGTTACTTTCAAACTAACGAACAAATCAAAAAATCGCAACATGAAAGTTACTTGTAACTCAACACATTATAGAAATGTAGTGGAGTAGAAAGTATAGATACTTCATGTAAAATGTAGTGGAGTAAAAGTAAAAAGTACCCACATTTAATTATACTTAAGTAAAGTACAGATACATGAAAAATGTACTTAAGTACAGTAACAAAGTATTTGTACTTAGTTACATCCCACCACTGGTTAAAAGTAGCAGAAAAGTAGCAGAACAGTAGCTAAAATCTCAACAAGATAAAAAAGAAAACGGATTTAAGAGAATAATGTTTAAGGGAAAGTTTCATATTTTGAAAGATATAAAACTAGCAACAAAAAAGTAAGCTGAAATTAGCACAAAATATGTAAAAAGAACAATAAAGTGGTCATAGTGTTATGATTTCAAAGGTTTACCCAGTTGGTAATGAGACCCAGAACGACACGAAGAGGTGCAAAAGTAACAGTGTTTATTATTTACAGTGCAAGTCTATATACATATGTACAGGGATCTTCTGGATTTCCTGGAAGATGAAACAAACTGTCAAAAAGGCTTGACCAGAAGGCTCTTTCAAGATGATTGATCTTGTTTTGTTTGTTATTTTCCTCACAGGTGAAGTAGTAGGATAAACGTCACAGAGAAATCCTTAGTTCCTTGAGATGAATCCCAGAGGGCGAAATGAGGCAGGCAAGTGGTTGGAGGGCAAGACACGATGAGCAGAGAACTGGTCCCAGGACCAAGATGGAAACGAGGACTGGAAACACAACAAAAAACAAGGTAAGTGTCTCTCAAAGTACTGTACTCACAAACTGGCTAGAAGCATAAATACCATGAGTAGGCATCAATGCTCCAGCGAAGAGTAGGACTTGACTGCAGCCTTAAGTATAGGTGGAGCTCATCAGGTGGATCACAGTAAAATAGATCATTTTTCTTCCCCATAAATCAGTTATTTAAAATCTAATCTGGAATCATTCCTCCTTGTTAGACTTCAGTTGACCTGTTTAAGTTGGGCCCAAATTTGTTATTATCTTTTGATTTATTTTTCATTGAAATTTTATTCTTTGTTAGTTTATTTTTGGAACTATTAAATTGAATTATTTGGTGGATTTTTGAACACCTTTGTCCTTATTTAAGTCTGGACCCTCACAATTCTATTTATATTATGAACTTGTATTACTAAAATAATTATAACAGAATATGATAGAAGTTGTCCAAAAATTGAAAAGTGGAAGCAGAACACTCCCATTCTCTTTTCACACTGATGCCTCAAACAAGGTGAAGATGAACCATGTTTTATTAATGATAGTTTTATACAAATGGATACACCTGATATATACAAATAAAAACATGAACAAACTTACTTTACAGTATACAAACATAAT
>JBBPBX010021696.1:0-22074 GCA_038048925.1 Garcialebias charrua | reverse complement strand
TATGCATACTTCTACACATGCTTAAAAAAAATGTGTGGCGCCCCCCCATAAAAAAAATCACCAGCCGCCACTGCCGAAAACATGCATGTTAGACTGATTGGTAACTCTAAATTGTCCCTAGGTGTGAGTGAGAGTGTGAATGTTTGTTTGTCTCATTTGTCTCTATGTGTCCCTGTGATGAACTTGAGACTTGTACAGGGTGTCCCCTGCCTCTTGCACAGTGATAGTTGGACATGGGCACCAGTGATCCCCATGATCCGAAAAGGAAGAAGCGGGTAAACAATGATGGATGGATGGAGTATCGATGATGAGGCACAGTAACTAGTCTAAAACATAATAACTATCTAAAACATAATAACTAGTCTAAAACACAATAACTAGTCTAAAACATAATAACTAGTCTAAAACACAATACTGTACTGTAATTAGTCTAAAAACACAGTAAATTGTCTAAAACACAATAACTAGTCTAAAAACAGTAACTAGTCTAAAACACAGTAACTAGTCTAAAACATTTTTTTTTCAGCTTCTCCCTTCGTCAGAGGTCACCACAGCGAACTAGTCGCACAAAGACTTGGCAAATGTTTTTACGCCGGATGCCCTTCCTGACACAACCACAGACCTCCGAGCTACCACAGTCCTCTGTGTGGAGCAGAGTGCTGCTATCTAAGGTTCCTGGGGGAGCAGAGGGTGGGGGTTAAGGGCCTTGCTCAAGGGCCCAGAGTGGGGCAGATGAGGGTGGAGACAGGTGTGACTGCTTCACTTATTCCCCCACATTTTGATGTTGTCGATACCGGGGCTTGAACGGGTGATCTTCCGATCACAAGCTCACCTTCTTAACCTCTGCTCCACCACTCCCACAGTCTAAAACACAATAATTAGTCTAAAAACACAGTAACACACAAAACAATTGTCCAAAAACACAGTAACTAGTCTAAAACACAATAACTAGTCTAAAACACAGTAACTAGTCTAAAACACAATAACTAGTCAAAAACACAGTAACTAGTCTAAAACACAATAACTAGTCAAAAAACACTGTAACTAGTCTAAAACATAATAACTAGTCTAAAAACACAGTAACTAGTCTAAAAACACAGTAACTAGTCTAAAACACAGTAACTAGTCTAAGACACATTAACTAGTCTAAAAACACAGTAACTAGTCTAAAACAAAATAACTAGTCTAAAACACAGTAACTTGTCTAAAACACAAAAACGAGTCTAAAAAAAACTGTAACTACCATATTTTCTGGTCTATAAGTTGCACCTTTTTGCCTAATTTGCATGCCCTGCAACTTATTGAGCAGTGCGACATGTTTATGGATTTTTCCCCATATCTTTAGACCAATTTTTGGCTCAGATATAACCGTTTTTCATTTTGGCAAAAAATGGTGCAGTACTACTTTCGGCCGCTAGGGGTTCAGTACCACTTTTGTCCGCTAGGGTACACCGACCGTTCCCACCTCATGTGTCCAACGACAGCCTCCTTTTGTCAGACTTAAGCCTGGTTTATACTTCTTGTCGCAAGTCTTTTACCCCCCGTTGAGTGCCTAGCAATGACATAATTGCGTGTGTGTCACCAACCGCATTTGAGTGTTTATACTTTGAAAAGACTGGGGGATACATTATAGCAGAGCCCTCCCTCTTCCCTCCCACTGCATACGTCGCGCGCACTCCCACCGGACCGCCTCGGCTTCTCTTCAAAACTATCCATGTCAAAGCAAAAACAAAAAACGGCTTCTGGAACGCCGTTTTCGCACTGCACAGCCCTCCCCTGAATGAAATTCAGCTCGCGCTGAAAGGCGGAAATGCTCTGATAGGTGTGCACTTCGTGTTATTATTTACCTTCTGAAATAAGCTGATTTGTAATCAGTTGTTAACAAAAATTTAACTCAGAAACACTAATATATATATTCAGCTAATACATTTTTTTTGGTGTTTCTGCAGTTATATTTTAATGAAATTCAGCTTGCGCTGAAAGGCGCAAACAAAAAACGCCCACAAACTTTGAACCAATCACACGCTCTGAGCCGCATCGTCCGCGTCTTGGAGTTGTGACAGGGGGCCACAAGACAAGCTGTCACCGGGGGATCGCAACGGGAGTGCAGACGGAAGTTGCACAACTTTTTTCACTCAACGGGGGGTAAAAGACATGCAACAAGAAGTATAAACCAGCCTTTACTCTGTCGCAGCCCATCTCCTGCTCTGGAGGCATGAACTACTAAAGCACAGGACAGATTTTGTTGAAACTTACAGAAAGTAATTACTGGGTGGACATTTACAAACTGTTAGCTTTATGAGATATTTGAGCTAAAATTCGATGTTTTAGCTTCATTGATCGTGTTAGCTTATAGCTTCGTATTTACCATAAACAGGTACTATTTATGTAAATAACTCATGAACTACAGGACATATTTTTTATCAAACTTACAGAATGTAATCACTACATGGACATTTACAAACTATTACCTGTATGAGACATTTGAGCTAAAATTCGATGTTTTAGCTTCGTTGATCGTATTAACTTATAGCTCCGTATTTACCGTAAACGGGTATCGTATTTTCCGGTCCATAAGTCGCACCTTTTTACCTAATTTGCATGCCCTGCGACTAATAGAGAGGTGAGACGTGTTTATGGATTTTTTCCCCCATATTTTTAGACCTATTTTTGACTCAGACATGACCGTTTTTCATTTTGGCAAAAAATGGTGCAGTACCACTAGGGTACACCGACCATTCCCACCTCATGTGTCCGACGGTAGCCTCCTCTGGTCAACACACTCTGTCGCTGCCCGGCCTCCTGCTCTGGAGCTCTGACACTTCCAGAGAGTCCACAGACCGTTTCCAGCTCATGTGTCCGACGGCAGCCTCCTCTGGTCGGACACACTCTGTCGCAGCCCGGCCTCCTGCTCTGGAGGTATGTACTGTTAGCTGTGTTAGCAAAATAAGCCAAGAACCACAGGACAGATTATTATCAAACTTACAGAAAGTAATCACTGTATGGACATTTACAACTGACTAGCTTTATGAGATGTTTGAGATAAAATTTGATGCTTTATAACCGTAAATGTGTTGTGGTTAGCTTAGTTGTTTAGCTAAGGTTAGCTTGTAGTGCCGTGTTTTTAACGGGTACTATTTTCCAAATAGCTCATGAACAACAGGACAGATTTTGTTGAAACTTACAGAAAGTAATTACTGGGTGGACATTTACAAACTGTTAGCTGTATGAGATTTTTGAACAAAAATTAGATTTATTTATAATTTATTTTCGCAGCGCACGCAACGGTTTGGAAGAAGTCAAAGCAAAACAATTTAAATCCAGCTGATTTGACCATTTCGTGAATTTATTATGGAACGATTCAGCTCAGGAACACTTGTGCTATAACATCAGCTAAGAAATATATATTTTAAGCATTTATTTGGCTAAATTTTAAAGAAATAAAGCCGTCCGCGCGCGTGCTTAGGCAAAATCCTTTTTTTAATCCAGCTGATTTGACAATTACTTTAATTTATTAAGGAAAAGTTCAGCTAAGACACATCTTTGCTATAATTTTCAGCAAACAAATAATTGTTTTTACCGTGTTAAGCTTGTAAAGTCCTTCCGTGCTCGCTCGCTCTGTGGCCGCCATTTTCAGCAGGGCAAATGACGCGTTGACGCGTCGTGTAACGGTGACGCATAATAGATGTGACTTAAATAAAGGCGCGACATGTTTATGGATTTTTCCAATTTATTGCCAATAAATGGACAAAGCGACTTATAGAGAGGTGAGACTTATAAGGCGGAATATAGAGTACTACAGGTAGTCCCCGACTTACGAGCGCTCTGACTTACGAGGTCCCGGACTTAAGAGCATGCATCTCATAAAAAAAAAAAATAAAAAAATTTTTTTTTTTTTATTTTTTTTTTTTTATTTTTTTATTTTTTTATAAATGAATACATGTACAGTACTGGACAGTCACCAAGCACTTAGCCTATCCTAACACAGTTTTTAAAGATGAAGGAATAAGTTGAATTGTCTCCCTTTCACATAAAGGGAGCAAGCTCCCTATGGAGCCTGCAGGGAGGAGGGAGACAATTCAACTGACTCCTTCATCTTTAAAAACTGTGTTAGGATAGGCTAAGTGCTTGGTGACTGTACAGTACTGTACATTTATCTATTTATAAATAAAAAACAATAAAAAATAAAAATACTGTATATACTGTATATTTTTAATAAATAGATAAATGTACAGTACTGTACAGTCACCAAGCACTTAGCCTATCCTAACACAGTTTTTAAAGATGAAGGAGTCAGTTGAATTGTCTCCCTCCTCCCTGCAGGCTCCATAGGGAGCTTGCTCCCTTTATGTGAAAGGGAGACAATTCAACTTATTCCTTCATCTTTAAAAACTGTGTTAGGATAGGCTAAGTGCTTGGTGACTGTCCAGTACTGTACATGTATTCATTTATAAAAAATAAAATAAAAAAAAGTAAAAAAAAAAAAAATTTTTTTTTTTTTTTTTTTTACTATGTGATCCTACTTACGAATTTTTGACATACGAGCGCCCCCTAGGGACGGAACTAGCTCGTAAGTCGGGGACTATTTATGTAAATAACTCATGAACTACAGGACAGATTTTTATCAAACTTACAGAAAGTAATCACTACATGGACATTTACAAACTTTTGCCTGCATGAGACATTTGAGATAAAATTCAATGTCTTAGCTTTGTAAATGTGCAGCGGTTAGCTTCGTGGTTTTTCCTGGTACTTTTTAGCAAATAGCTCATAAACCATAGGACAGATTTTTTTCAAACTTACAGAAAGTAATCACTAGATGTAACATGATGACAGATATTTTGACCCCAAATGGCAGACCAAAGAACACGAGGACAAGCAAATACAAAAGTGATATTTTATTTACAGGTGCTGGAACTGGAGTAGGCTGTGGGGAGAGAAGAGGAGAGGTGGTGAATATCCTGTGATCCAGATGGTTCTTTGATAATTGTGATGAAGTTGTATTTGTCCTTACTGTTGAATGTTTGCAGGCGACGTTGAATAATGAATCACTGAGGGCGAAGTCCAGAGATGACAGGGGTCCAGAATGAGTCCTTAGTTATGGATTTGGTGTGCAGGATTGGCAACCAGACGCAGCCTTGGAGACGAGCGGGCAAGCAGGACGGAACAGGAGCTGAACAGGTGGGCAGAAGGCAAACAGGTTAGTGCAGATGAGTCAGTGACTAAGAATCTGTGGCTGTCACAACATTACCCAAGGTAATCAATGTTCGAGCGTTGGCTGAACGTCTGGTTGTGGTTTAAGTAGAGCAGGAGGTGAAGGTCTA
This sequence comes from Garcialebias charrua, assembly GCA_038048925.1. NCBI lineage: Eukaryota > Metazoa > Chordata > Actinopteri > Cyprinodontiformes > Rivulidae > Garcialebias > Garcialebias charrua. Next base: position 16,750 of record JBBPBX010021696.1, on the reverse strand, counting down.
GGAGGCAGGTGCAGGTGTAGCTAATCAGCTGATTAGCTGCTGCTTGAGGTTGCTGGAGGGGAAGGCAGGACTCCTACAGTACCCCCTCCTCTAGCATCGCCTCTAGGCGATCTCCTGTCCGGGTGGTCCCTGTAAAAAGAAGAGATAAGGGAGGGGTCCAGAATGAAGGAGCGGGGAACCCACGAACGCTCCTCTGGGCCATAGCCCTCCCAATCCACCAGGTACTGGAGTTGTCGACCCCTGCGACGCACGTCCAGCAAGCGCCGGACGGAGTAAACAGGATCATCGTTGATGAAACGAGGCGGAGGAGGAGGGTCGGCAGGAGGGTGAAGTGGGCTGGTGGAGACGGGTTTAATCCGTGAGACATGGAACGTGGGATGGATACGTAGGGTGGAAGGCAGTTGAAGTCGGACAGCAGCAGGATTAATGATCCTGACAATCGGGAAGGGGCCAATGAACTTGGGGGCCAGCTTCCTGGGAGTGTCCTTCAATTTAATGTCTCTGGTGGACAACCAAACCTTCTGCCCCACCTGGTAATCGGGAGCAGAAGAACGGTGGCGGTCAGCAAATCGCTTGTTTTGTTCAGCCGTCCTGAGAAGAGCTGCCCTGGTCTGGCGCCAAATCCTGCGACACCGACGGAGATGATGCTGGACAGAGGGAACAGAAATGTCAGTTTCTTGTGAGGGAAATAAGGGCGGAGTGTATCCCAAAGAGGCCTCAAACGGGGACAAACCAGTGGCGGACGAAACTTGAGAATTATGAGCATACTCAACCCAAGGCAGGTGTTGGCTCCAGGTGGTAGGATTATGTTCAATAACACACCTCAAAGCGGCTTCGAGCTCTTGGTTACACCTCTCAGTCTGTCCATTCGACTGAGGGTGATAACCCGACGTCAGGCTAGAGGTGGCTCCCAGAGCTTGACAGAAGGCCTTCCAAACTTGGGAGATGAATTGAGGGCCTCTGTCGGAAACAATATCAAGAGGTATACCATGCAAACGAAAAACATGTTTGACCATGAGCTGTGCTGTCTCGGATGCTGAGGGTAGTTTCAGTAGGGGTATGAAGTGTGCAGCTTTGGAGAAACGGTCGATGATTGTACATACAACAGAATTACCCTCAGAGACAGGCAGTCCGGTGACAAAGTCCAGGGCTATGTGGGACCACGGACGCCCAGGCGTAGGGAGTGGAAGGAGGAGACCTGCTGGGGGTTTGTTAGTGGCCTTGTTACATGCACAAGTGGTGCAGGCAGACACGTATTGTCTGACATCCCTCTCCATGTTAGGCCACCAGAAATGTCTTTTTGTCAAGGAGAGGGTGCGACTCATACCTGGATGACAGGAGAACTTGGCTGAATGGATCCAATGGAGGACTTTGCTGATGGCTGCAGAGGGAACATACTTTCTCCCTGGGGGACCAGTGCCAGGGTCTGGTTCGGTCTTCTGGGCCTCCAGGATTTCTCTCTCAATGTCCCAGGTCATGACTGCCACAGTGCAGGAGTGGGGCAGAATAGTCTCCGGTGATTCGGTCTCTGAAGAGGAGAACTGGCGGGAAAGAGCATCAGGTTTAATGTTACGAGAACCGGGTATGTATGAGATTGAGAAATTGAAGCGTGCAAAAAATAGAGACCAACGTGCTTGACGGGCATTGAGCCTCTTTGCTCCCTGAATGTAGGTAAGATTCCTGTGATCTGTCCATATCACAAATGGTAATTCAGCCCCCTCCAACCAATGTCTCCATTCTTCAAGAGCCATCTTGATGGCCAACAGTTCTCTGTTACCCACATCGTAATTGCGTTCGGCAGGGGACAAACGCCGAGAAAAGAAAGCGCAGGGGTGGATCTTACCATCCGTAGGGGATCGCTGCGAGAGCACCGCTCCCACACCTGTAGCGGATGCGTCCACCTCCACGATGAACTGACGATGAGGGTCCGGATGGGAAAGTATGGGAGCGGACGAAAAGAGCCTTTTAAGTTCCTGGAAGGCGGCCTCCACCTCTGGGGACCAGACAAATTTACGGATGGGAGAGGTGAGCTGTGTTAATGGCGAGGCTACCTGACTGTAGTTTTTGATGAAGCGTCGGTAGAAATTTGCAAAGCCCAGAAACCGTTGGAGCTGTCTTCGGTCCTGGGGTGTGGGCCACTCTGCCACCGCTTTTATCTTCTCTGGGTCGGATCGAACCTGTCCTTTTTCAAAAATGAATCCCAGAAAGGGCACAGAAGGCACAGAGAATTCACATTTTTCAGCTTTCACATACAATTTGTTCTCCAGAAGCCTTTGGAGAACTGCTTTGACATGTCTGGTGTGCTGAGCGGGGTCTAATCAAAATATCATCAAGATAAACAAACACAAAATCTTCCAAGAAATCTCTCAGGACATCATTAATTAAGTTTTGAAAAATGGCAGGGGCGTTAGTGAGTCCAAAAGGCATGACCAAGTACTCATAGTGTCCTAGGGGTGTCTTAAAGCTTCAGTATGTAGCTTTTTTTATGAACATATTTCTTCACTCTGTCACTACCTCCTGACAGACTGATGTTAGCCAGGTAATCTCTGAAAAAAAAAATAAAAAAAATATTGTCCCCTTGCTTCTCCAGGTGGTAAATAAGCATTTCTAAAAAGAAAAGGTGACCCACCATTTTCCAGCCAATAAAAACAGAGTTTGTAACCAGCCAATAAAAACGGAGCTTGAATTTGAATCAGCCAATAAAAACAGAGCTTGAATTTGAAATTTAACAGACCACAAGGGGGCAGAGCCATATATGGCTCTGAGGGGGAGGGATCAGAATGCTTTGCCTGTTGAAAATATTTCTAAGTGCTGCAGTTCTACAGAAACTGCATACTGAACCTTTAAAGGCGGTCTTCCATTCGTCCCCTTCTCGAATTCTCACTAAGTGATAGGCGTTGCGGAGATCAAGTTTAGTGAACATTCTAGAGTCCTGAAGCCGTTCAAACACAGAGTCAATGAGAGGAAGGGGATACTTATTTTTAATAGTGATGTTGTTAAGTCCCCTGAAGTCGATGCAGGGTCTCAAAGTCTTATCTTTCTTTGAAACAAAGAAAAACCCTGCACCGAGGGGAGAAGTAGACGGGCGGATAATACCTGACTGTAAAGATTCCTCTATGTATTGCCTCATTGTCTCCCTCTCTGGGCCTGACAGGTTGTACAGTCTGCTAGATGGCAGAGGGGCACCAGGAAGGAGATCTATGGGGCAATCATAAGGTCTGTGAGGTGGTAGGGAGATGGCTTTCTGTTTACTAAAAACTGGGGCAAGCACATGATATACGGAGGGCACTCTGGAAAGGTCAATCTCTTCCTTACTGGGGGGTGAGACAGAACCAGAAGAGATGGCAGAACGTAAACAATCGACTAAACAGGCCTCACCCCAATGTTCAATCATGTTATTTTTCCAGTTAATCTGTGGGTTGTGTTTTAGCAGCCATGGGTAACCTAAAATCAATTGGGGCTTAGGGGAATCAAAAATGAAAAAATCACATTTCTCATGATGGTTACCTGACAGCACCAGGTGAATGTTTTGAGTCCAGTGGGAGATGGAGGTGATGGTCTGCCCAGTGAGACCTCTGACACTGACAGAGCTGTTTAAAGGAAGCATGGGTAGGTTAAGAAACTTCACAATATCCAAGGAAATCAAATTCTGTTCTGCACCAGAGTCAATTAAAGCCTGAGTGGAAAAAGAATCTTTATCAAAATAAACAGTAGCAGGGAGACAGAAATTTTTCTCAGGAGTTGAAGTTAAATTACCCACCAATATCTCCTGATTTATTGGTGGTTCTGGCCTTTTAAACGGAGCTGACAGTTTTTCACAAAGTGGCCACTTTTTCCACAATATAGACACTCATTTGCAGATAATCTACGTTGTCTTTCCTCAGGGGACAGTTTTGCCCGACCCACCTGCATAGGCTCTGGTTCGGGGAAGACTGGTGTCGGGGAACTACTTCCGGTTGAGGGGCGGTTCCAGGATTTGTAGTCCCTTTCCAATTTACGTTCTCTGTTTCGAGTGTCGATTCTAATTGCGAGACAGATTAGATCTTCTAAATCCTGGGGAGGCTCTTGTATGGAGATTTGGTCCTTAATGTTGTCATTAAGCGCGTTTCGGAAAGCGCTTTTTAGTGCGATCTCTCCCCAGCCTGACTCTTCCGCGATCACCCGGAAGCGGATGGAGAACTCGGCGACAGATCTTGAACCCTGTCTGATTGAGAATAATCTTTGTTGCGCTTCCTCTTGCAACAAGGGGTGATCGAAGGCTAGTTTAAAGTCTCTTATAAAGTTTGTGAAGGACAGGGAGGACAAAGAACGTGCGCGGAGATGAGCAGTGGCCCACTGCAGAGCGTCGCCTTTCAGGGCAGAGACGATATAGGAGATACGGGACGAGTCGGAGCCATACCTGACGGGTGCTTGGTTGAACGCGAGCTCACATTGGAGGAGGAAACCACCCACCAGCTTGGAGTCTCCACCAAAGAGTTCGGTAGGTCTGACATCAGGTTCATGTCTGTATGTTGATGCTGGGACTGAAACTGGAGTTGGTTCGGGTGGACGGAGTGGTTCGGGGCCTTTGGTAGTCATGGCGGCGACTTGTTGTCCAACAGCATGTATCATGCTACCAAGTTCACTCTGTTGGGTGAGAAGTTTAGTTAGAGTTTGCTCGTTACGTTCACTCCGGGCCTGTAGAGCTAATATTGCTTGGTCCCTCTGACTGTCTTTGGTCTGGCCTTGAGGGTCTGGTAGGCTCGAACATTCTAACATGATGACAGATATTTTGACCCCAAATGGCAGACCAAAGAACACGAGGACAAGCAAATACAAAAGTGATATTTTATTTACAGGTGCTGGAACTGGAGTAGGCTGTGGGGAGAGAAGAGGAGAGGTGGTGAATATCCTGTGATCCAGATGGTTCTTTGATAATTGTGATTAAGTTGTATTTGTCCTTACTGTTGAATGTTTGCAGGCGACGTTGGATAATGAATCACTGAGGGCGAAGTCCAGAGATGACAGGGGTCCAGAATGAGTCCTTAGTTATGGATTTGGTGTGCAGGATTGGCAACCAGACGCAGCCTTGGAGACGAGCGGGCAAGCAGGACGGAACAGGAGCTGAACAGGTGGGCAGAAGGCAAACAGGTTAGTGCAGATGAGTCAGTGACTAAGAATCTGTGGCTGTCACAACATTACCCAAGGTCATAGGCGTAGATCCTGGGGGGGTCGGGGGGGTCCGGACCCCCCCAATCTTGGGGAAATATAGATCTGTCCCCCCCAATAATTCAATAAAGGAAATCGTGTCTTTAAACAATATAAATATAAAAAGGCAAAAAAAGAGAGAAATCCGCCATTATTCTAAAAAAAAAGAAGGAAATTTTGCCCACCCCCCCTTCTCTGTTGGCAAATGGTTTAGTCCAATGTTTACAAGGAACAACAACAGCAGCGGAGGTCACAGGCTCGCGGAGCCGCTGGTGGGGAGTGAGCTGCTGCACAAAGTACTAACTTCCAGTAAGTAGCTACTTAAAACATAGGTGACAGTGACTGGGAGGAAAAGGTCTTTCACAGTGTTGAAAGACAAGTGTGTCTCATTAGTGGCTGTAGCAACAGCAAAACGCAACGAGGAGCGACACTTCATCAGCTAACACGCTAGCTTCAATGCTAACTAGCTCCCTGGTGGCTGCAACAGACAGAAGAATGTCAGCGCAGCTTTGAGCAGGATGGATTCACATTCATCATATTTTCAGGTGTGGAGCTCTTGAAAGAAGTAATGATAAAATATGTGAAAGATAATTAATTTAAAAAGAGTAGAGAAGATGTGATGATTAGTTAAAATGATTTTATATGTGTAGCACTTTGTTGCAGCTGTGGTTGTTTTAAAGGGCTTTATAAATAAATTATTATTATAAAAAATGTTGAGGATCAATACTTATGTCACATGATTAATTAAAAAATGTCACTGTATTATATTACATTATTGATATTTTGTATCTGCAACTGGAAGATTTTATTCTTAATAGGTTCTTAAAAAATGCTACAAATTTGTTAAGGCATATTTTGAATGAATGTTACGTGTTCATTTCTACAAAACAGTTAATAAAATATTTATAAAATACAACGAATTTCAAATGTTACAGATTGAGTTTAACATAAAAGAAATAGTGTTTTATGATCAGTTTAAATCATAAAACACTATTTCTTTTATGTTAAACTCAATCTGTAACATTTGAAATTCGTTGTATTTTATAAATATTTTATTAACTGTTTTGTAGAAATGAACACGTTTGTAACATTCATTCAAAATATGCCTTAACAAATTTGTAGCATTTTTTAAGAACCTATTAAGAATAAAATCTTCCAGTTGCAGATACAAAATATCAATAATGTAATATAAACAGTGACATTTTTTAATTAATCATGTGACATAAGTATTGATCCTCAACATTTTTTATAATAATAATTTATTTATAAACCCTTAAAACAACCACAGCTGCAACAAAGTGCTACACATATAAAATCATTTTAACTAATCATCACATCTTCTCTACTCTTTTTAAATTAATTATCTTTCACATATTTTATCATTACTTCTTTCAAGAGCTCCACACCTGAAAATATGATGAATGTGAATCCATCCTGCTCAAAGCTGCGCTGACATTCTTCTGTCTGTTGCAGCCACCAGGGAGCTAGTTAGCATTGAAGCTAGCGTGTTAGCTGATGAAGTGTCGCTCCTCGTTGCGTTTTGCTGTTGCTACAGCCACTAATGAGACACAGACACACTTGTCTTTCAACACTGTGAAAGACCTTTTCCTCCCAGTCACTGTCACCTATGTTTTAAGTAGCTACTTACTGGAAGTTAGTACTTTGTGCAGCAGCTCACTCCCCACCAGCGGCTCCGCGAGCCTGTGACCTCCGCTGCTGTTGTTGTTCCTTGTAAACATTGGACTAAACCATTTGCCAACAGAGAAGGGGGGGTGGGCAAAATTTCCTTCTTTTTTTTTAGAATAATGGCGGATTTCTCTCTTTTTTTGCCTTTTTATATTTATATTGTTTAAAGACACGATTTCCTTTATTGAATTATTGGGGGGGACAGATCTATATTTCCCCAAGATTGGGGGGGTCCGGACCCCCCCGACCCCCCCAGGATCTACGCCTATGACCTTGGGTAATGTTGTGACAGCCACAGATTCTTAGTCACTGACTCATCTGCACTAACCTGTTTGCCTTCTGCCCACCTGTTCAGCTCCTGTTCCGTCCTGCTTGCCCGCTCGTCTCCAAGGCTGCGTCTGGTTGCCAATCCTGCACACCAAATCCATAACTAAGGACTCATTCTGGACCCCTGTCATCTCTGGACTTCGCCCTCAGTGATTCATTATCCAACGTCGCCTGCAAACATTCAACAGTAAGGACAAATACAACTTAATCACAATTATCAAAGAACCATCTGGATCACAGGATATTCACCACCTCTCCTCTTCTCTCCCCACAGCCTACTCCAGTTCCAGCACCTGTAAATAAAATATCACTTTTGTATTTGCTTGTCCTCGTGTTCTTTGGTCTGCCATTTGGGGTCAAAATATCTGTCATCATGTTAGAATGTTCGAGCCTACCAGACCCTCAAGGCCAGACCAAAGACAGTCAGAGGGACCAAGCAATATTAGCTCTACAGGCCCGGAGTGAACGTAACGAGCAAACTCTAACTAAACTTCTCACCCAACAGAGTGAACTTGGTAGCATGATACATGCTGTTGGACAACAAGTCGCCGCCATGACTACCAAAGGCCCCGAACCACTCCGTCCACCCGAACCAACTCCAGTTTCAGTCCCAGCATCAACATACAGACATGAACCTGATGTCAGACCTACCGAACTCTTTGGTGGAGACTCCAAGCTGGTGGGTGGTTTCCTCCTCCAATGTGAGCTCGCGTTCAACCAAGCACCCGTCAGGTATGGCTCCGACTCGTCCCGTATCTCCTATATCGTCTCTGCCCTGAAAGGCGACGCTCTGCAGTGGGCCACTGCTCATCTCCGCGCACGTTCTTTGTCCTCCCTGTCCTTCACAAACTTTATAAGAGACTTTAAACTAGCCTTCGATCACCCCTTGTTGCAAGAGGAAGCGCAACAAAGATTATTCTCAATCAGACAGGGTTCAAGATCTGTCGCCGAGTTCTCCATCCGCTTCCGGGTGATCGCGGAAGAGTCAGGCTGGGGAGAGATCGCACTAAGAAGCGCTTTCCGAAACGCGCTTAATGACAACATTAAGGACCAAATCTCCATACAAGAGCCTCCCCAGGATTTAGAAGATCTAATCTGTCTCGCAATTAGAATCGACACTCGAAACAGAGAACGTAAATTGGAAAGGGACTACAAATCCTGGAACCGCCCCTCAACCGGAAGTAGTTCCCCGACACCAGTCTTCCCCGAACCAGAGCCTATGCAGGTGGGTCGGGCAAAACTGTCCCCTGAGGAAAGACAACGTAGATTATCTGCAAATGAGTGTCTATATTGTGGAAAAAGTGGCCACTTTGTGAAAAACTGTCAGCTCCGTTTAAAAGGCCAGAACCACCAATAAATCAGGAGATATTGGTGGGTAATTTAACTTCAACTCCTGAGAAAAATTTCTGTCTCCCTGCTACTGTTTATTTTGATAAAGATTCTTTTTCCACTCAGGCTTTAATTGACTCTGGTGCAGAACAGAATTTGATTTCCTTGGATATTGTGAAGTTTCTTAACCTACCCATGCTTCCTTTAAACAGCTCTGTCAGTGTCAGAGGTCTCACTGGGCAGACCATCACCTCCATCTCCCACTGGACTCAAAACATTCACCTGGTGCTGTCAGGTAACCATCATGAGAAATGTGATTTTTTCATTTTTGATTCCCCTAAGCCCCAATTGATTTTAGGTTACCCATGGCTGCTAAAACACAACCCACAGATTAACTGGAAAAATAACATGATTGAACATTGGGGTGAGGCCTGTTTAGTCGATTGTTTACGTTCTGCCATCTCTTCTGGTTCTGTCTCACCCCCCAGTAAGGAAGAGATTGACCTTTCCAGGGTGCCCTCCGTATATCATGTGCTTGCCCCAGTTTTTAGTAAACAGAAAGCCATCTCCCTACCACCTCACAGACCTTATGATTGCCCCATAGATCTCCTTCCTGGTGCCCCTCTGCCATCTAGCAGACTGTACAACCTGTCAGGCCCAGAGAGGGAGACAATGAGGCAATACATAGAGGAATCTTTACAGTCAGGTATTATCCGCCCGTCTACTTCTCCCCTCGGTGCAGGGTTTTTCTTTGTTTCAAAGAAAGATAAGACTTTGAGACCCTGCATCGACTTCAGGGGACTTAACAACATCACTATTAAAAATAAGTATCCCCTTCCTCTCATTGACTCTGTGTTTGAACGGCTTCAGGACTCTAGAATGTTCACTAAACTTGATCTCCGCAACGCCTATCACTTAGTGAGAATTCGAGAAGGGGACGAATGGAAGACCGCCTTTAAGACACCCCTAGGACACTATGAGTACTTGGTCATGCCTTTTGGACTCACTAACGCCCCTGCCATTTTTCAAAACTTAATTAATGATGTCCTGAGAGATTTCCTGGATGATTTTGTGTTTGTTTATCTTGATGATATTTTGATTTTTTCTAAAGACCCCGCTCAGCACACCAGACATGTCAAAGCAGTTCTCCAAAGGCTTCTGGAGAACAAATTGTATGTGAAAGCTGAAAAATGTGAATTCTCTGTGCCTTCTGTGCCCTTTCTGGGATTCATTTTTGAAAAAGGACAGGTTCGATCCGACCCAGAGAAGATAAAAGCGGTGGCAGAGTGGCCCACACCCCAGGACCGAAGACAGCTCCAACGGTTTCTGGGCTTTGCAAATTTCTACCGACGCTTCATCAAAAACTACAGTCAGGTAGCCTCGCCATTAACACAGCTCACCTCTCTCATCCGTAAATTTGTCTGGTCCCCAGAGGTGGAGGCCGCCTTCCAGGAACTTAAAAGGCTCTTTTCGTCCGCTCCCATACTTTCCCATCCGGACCCTCATCGTCAGTTCATCGTGGAGGTGGACGCATCCGCTACAGGTGTGGGAGCGGTGCTCTCGCAGCGATCCCCTACGGATGGTAAGATCCACCCCTGCGCTTTCTTTTCTCGGCGTTTGTCCCCTGCCGAACGCAATTACGATGTGGGTAACAGAGAACTGTTGGCCATCAAGATGGCTCTTGAAGAATGGAGACATTGGTTGGAGGGGGCTGAATTACCATTTGTGATATGGACAGATCACAGGAATCTTACCTACATTCAGGGAGCAAAGAGGCTCAATGCCCGTCAAGCACGTTGGTCTCTATTTTTTGCACGCTTCAATTTCTCCATCTCATACATACCCGGTTCTCGTAACATTAAACCTGATGCTCTTTCCCGCCAGTTCTCCTCTTCAGAGACCGAATCACCGGAGACTATTCTGCCCCACTCCTGCACTGTGGCAGTCATGACCTGGGACATTGAGAGAGAAATCCTGGAGGCCCAGAAGACCGAACCAGACCCTGGCACTGGTCCCCCAGGGAGAAAGTATGTTCCCTCTGCAGCCATCAGCAAAGTCCTCCATTGGATCCATTCAGCCAAGTTCTCCTGTCATCCAGGTATGAGTCGCACCCTCTCCTTGACAAAAAGACATTTCTGGTGGCCTAACATGGAGAGGGATGTCAGACAATACGTGTCTGCCTGCACCACTTGTGCATGTAACAAGGCCACTAACAAACCCCCAGCAGGTCTCCTCCTTCCACTCCCTACGCCTGGGCGTCCGTGGTCCCACATAGCCCTGGACTTTGTCACCGGACTGCCTGTCTCTGAGGGTAATTCTGTTGTATGTACAATCATCGACCGTTTCTCCAAAGCTGCACACTTCATACCCCTACTGAAACTACCCTCAGCATCCGAGACAGCACAGCTCATGGTCAAACATGTTTTTCGTTTGCATGGTATACCTCTTGATATTGTTTCCGACAGAGGCCCTCAATTCATCTCCCAAGTTTGGAAGGCCTTCTGTCAAGCTCTGGGAGCCACCTCTAGCCTGACGTCGGGTTATCACCCTCAGTCGAATGGACAGACTGAGAGGTGTAACCAAGAGCTCGAAGCCGCTTTGAGGTGTGTTATTGAACATAATCCTACCACCTGGAGCCAACACCTGCCTTGGGTTGAGTATGCTCATAATTCTCAAGTTTCGTCCGCCACTGGTTTGTCCCCGTTTGAGGCCTCTTTGGGATACACTCCGCCCTTATTTCCCTCACAAGAAACTGACATTTCTGTTCCCTCTGTCCAGCATCATCTCCGTCGGTGTCGCAGGATTTGGCGCCAGACCAGGGCAGCTCTTCTCAGGACGGCTGAACAAAACAAGCGATTTGCTGACCGCCACCGTTCTTCTGCTCCCGATTACCAGGTGGGGCAGAAGGTTTGGTTGTCCACCAGAGACATTAAATTGAAGGACACTCCCAGGAAGCTGGCCCCCAAGTTCATTGGCCCCTTCCCGATTGTCAGGATCATTAATCCTGCTGCTGTCCGACTTCAACTGCCTTCCACCCTACGTATCCATCCCACGTTCCATGTCTCACGGATTAAACCCGTCTCCACCAGCCCACTTCACCCTCCTGCCGACCCTCCTCCTCCGCCTCGTTTCATCAACGATGATCCTGTTTACTCCGTCCGGCGCTTGCTGGACGTGCGTCGCAGGGGTCGACAACTCCAGTACCTGGTGGATTGGGAGGGCTATGGCCCAGAGGAGCGTTCGTGGGTTCCCCGCTCCTTCATTCTGGACCCCTCCCTTATCTCTTCTTTTTACAGGGACCACCCGGACAGGAGATCGCCTAGAGGCGATGCTAGAGGAGGGGGTACTGTAGGAGTCCTGCCTTCCCCTCCAGCAACCTCAAGCAGCAGCTAATCAGCTGATTAGCTACACCTGCACCTGCCTCCTAGACCTTCACCTCCTGCTCTACTTAAACCACAACCAGACGTTCAGCCAACGCTCGAACATTGATTACCTTGGGTAATGTTGTGACAGCCACAGATTCTTAGTCACTGACTCATCTGCACTAACCTGTTTGCCTTCTGCCCACCTGTTCAGCTCCTGTTCCGTCCTGCTTGCCCGCTCGTCTCCAAGGCTGCGTCTGGTTGCCAATCCTGCACACCAAATCCATAACTAAGGACTCATTCTGGACCCCTGTCATCTCTGGACTTCGCCCTCAGTGATTCATTATCCAACGTCGCCTGCAAACATTCAACAGTAAGGACAAATACAACTTAATCACAATTATCAAAGAACCATCTGGATCACAGGATATTCACCACCTCTCCTCTTCTCTCCCCACAGCCTACTCCAGTTCCAGCACCTGTAAATAAAATATCACTTTTGTATTTGCTTGTCCTCGTGTTCTTTGGTCTGCCATTTGGGGTCAAAATATCTGTCATCATGTTAGAATGTTCGAGCCTACCAGACCCTCAAGGCCAGACCAAAGACAGTCAGAGGGACCAAGCAATATTAGCTCTACAGGCCCAGAGTGAACGTAACGAGCAAACTCTAACTTGTGCTGCACCTTTAAGACCAAAAGGCATGCGCAAAAACTCAAACAGGCCGAAAGGCGTGATAACAGCGGTCTTAGGGACATCCTCCACATGCACAGGAACCTGGTGGTACCCCCGTACTAAATCTACTTTAGAAAAAATGGAGGTCCCAGCCAGGTGCACTGAAAAATCCTGGATGTGGGGGATGGGATAACGATTGTTCTCTGTGATGTTATTAAGGCGGCGGAAATCCCCACATGGTCGCCATTTGCCATCTGCCTTGGGCACCATGTGCAGGGGGGAGGCCCACGGACTGAGCGTTGCACGATGCCTAAACGCTCCATGTTAGCAAACTCTTCCTGTGCTATTGCTAGCTTAGTAGCATCGAGGCGGCGTGCACGTGCGAAAACCGGGGGGCCTGTTGTGGGGATATAATGTTCGATCCCATGTTTAGTGTTTGTGTTTGCAAAATTAGGAACAGTCAGTGAGGGGAACTCAGACAATAAACGCTGAAACACGTTACCCGAAGCTAAAAAGTTAGCATGCATTAAAGGCCCAGCTCCTCGCGTCGCACAAGGCAGTGACGAAAAAGACACAGCGTCGATCAAACGTCTGTTAGCAACATCAACAAGGAGCCCGTGAGCACAAAGAAAATCAGCCCCTAAAATAGGAACTGAGCTCGCAGCTACAACAAAGTTCCACTGGAAGTCCCGTTCATGGAAACAAACAGTCACCAACCTTTCACCAAACGTCTTGATGGGAGAGCCATTAGCCGCGGTTAGCATTGGCCCGCAGCCTTCTGCCAACCTGTCGGAGCCAGACGGGGGAACGAGGCTCTTCTGCGAACCAGAGTCCACCAGGAACCGCCTCACCGACCTCGAGTCTTCGATGAACAGCAGCCTTTCCCTGTCGCCAACGGCCGCGGCCGCTAGCGTGCGCTGGCGTCGTCGTTTTCCCTGCGGCTTGAAGCTGCACGGCGGGACGCAACGTCGTGCTTTGGCGCCAAAGCGCTGGTGGTAGGAACAAAGGGCGGCTCCTGTCCGCCTGCGGGTAGCGACCCCTGCTACCACCGATGGCTCGTCCGGCGCTGAAGGCGTCGCTTGAAACTCAGGTGCTGCTGGAGATCCGGGGACCGCCTGGATCGCGAAGGTCCTCGTAGCCAGAAGTATGCGGTCAGCTTCTTCGGCCAGCGAGCGGTAGTCTCTCTGCCGCAGAAGCGGGGAGTTGGCCAGGACCGTGCGCACCGAAGCCGGGAGCTGGCGGAGGAAGAGGTGGAGGAAGAGAAACCCACAGTCTTCTGATCCCATCAAGGACAACATGCTCTCCATGAGCTCGAGAGCTGTGCCGTCGCCCAAACGGGAGAGGGAAAAAAGTTTCTCAGCGCGCTCCGCGTCTGAAAGTGAGTAACGCCGGAGGAGCAGCTGTTTGAGGGCGGCGTACTTTCCTTGTGCAGGAGAGGCCTGGAGGAGGCTCATTGCCCGCTGGGTGGACAGCGGATCCAGCGAGGCGACTACATAGTGGTATTTGGTGTCGTCTGCAGAAATCCCGCGAAGAGCAAACTGTGATTCGATGTGAACGAACCACGACGGAGGGGCGTGCAGCCAGAAGTCCGGGATTTTAACGGCCACTGCAAAAGCAAGCGGGGCCGCCTGTGGAGGTTCCACAGCAGCGGACATCTGAGGAGAGCTGGCTGGAGCATCAGATGTCGGCATATTCAATTCACGAGGGTCACCAGTGTAGGAGGTGGTGAAGAGACGACACAGAAGACGGGATGCAGAACTTCACTTTAATCATCTCCTACTATTCTGGCGGTAAACACCCAAAAACCGCCTTATATATCAACCCTTTCACAATACAACATCCGGTCCTCTGGACCTTTCACAATAAAACATCCGGTAACACATTCGGTCCACTGGGTGTGAGTAGAGTCCCCTAGTGGTCCGCCACAATATGTTCTTAATTTCATGTGTACAGCACTTTGTTGCAGCTGTGGTTTTTTAAAATGGCTTTATAAATACAGGTAGTCCCCGACTTACGAACGCTCTTACTTACGAGGTCCTGGACTTACGAGCATGCATCTCATTAAAAAAAATAAAACAATTTTTGTTTTTTTTACTTTTTTTTTTCATAAATGAATACATGTACAGTACTGGACAGTCACCAAGCACTTGGCCTATCCTAACACAGTTTTTAAAGATGAAGGAATATGTTGAATTGTCTCCCTTTCACATAAAGGGAGCAAGCTCCCTATGGAGCCTGCAGGGAGGAGGGAGACAATTCAACTGATTCCTTCATCTTTAAAAACTGTGTTAGGATAGGCTAAGTGCTTGGTGACTGTACAGTACTGTACATTTATCCATCCATCCATTTTCTTCCGCTTATCCGGGGTCGGGTCGCGGGGGTAGCAGCCTAAGTAGGGAGGCCCAGACTTCCCTCTCCCCAGCCACTTGGAGCAGCTCCTCTGGGGGAATCCCAAGGCGTTCCCAGGCCAGCCGAGAAACATAGTCCCTCCAGCGTATCCTGGGTCTTCCTCTGGGTCTCCTCCTTTTATTATAAAAAATAATTCATTCAAAATCATTCACAATTCAATGTATATTGTACATACATACATCAAAGTTCTATAATGTCCTTCATGTAACAAAAATGATTTTTTTTTTATTTTTTACTTTAGACGTCTGTTATTTCCAATATTCCAAATGATTCAAGTGGTCCAAAGATTTCTTCACACAGTTGCTTGTCCACACAATACAAAGTTCTACAGTGTCCTTGCATCATTCCAATGAACAGTTTCCAGCGATCCAGGGATTTATTTTCATAGAGCTTAAAGTTCCTGCAGGTGTAGATGGAGTGTCTGGTAACTGACAGTATGATATTGCAGAGGAGATAGTGATTGTGGTTTTGTTGTTGATAGGATTTCTGAAGTCCAAAGAGTCTCATCCAGTTCCATTCTTTGTCGTTCTGTGGTTTAATATTGCAGACGTTTTCCAGTAAGTCTCTGATCTTGTCCCATAAGATGGTGCAGCCAGTACAGCAGAGGAACAGGTGCTCTAATGTCTCGGGCTCTGAAAGACAAACTGTGCAATCTCTGCTAAATTTTTCTTTATTGATTTGGTGCAGGATGACGCCAGTAAATATTCTCCTGTGAAAAACTGTGTTAGGATAGGCTAAGTGCTTGGTGACTGTACAGTACTGTACATTTATCTATTTATAAATAAAAAACAATAAAAAATAAAAATACTGTATATACTGTATATTTTTAATAAATAGATAAATGTACAGTACTGTACAGTCACCAAGCACTTAGCCTATCCTAACACAGTTTTTAAAGATGAAGGAGTCAGTTGAATTGTCTCCCTCCTCCCTGCAGGCTCCATAGGGAGCTTGCTCCCTTTATGTGAAAGGGAGACAATTCAACTTATTCCTTCATCTTTAAAAACTGTGTTAGGATAGGCTAAGTGCTTGGTGACTGTCCAGTACTGTACATGTATTCATTTATAAAAAATAATAAAAATAAAAAAAGTAAAAAAATATTTTTTTTATTTTTTATTTTTTTACTATGTGATCCTTCCTGTATTGAACGCCTTTTTTGATTTTATGTGATCCTACTTACGAATTTTTGACTTAAGAGCGCCCCCTAGGGACGGAACTCGCTCGTAAGTCGGGGACTACCTGTAAAGTTAGCCTGGCCCTCGCCTTCCTGCACAGCTCCGCTCAATTCTCATTTCCCTTGACTGCACAGTCTGGGACTTCTCTCATAGACAAGGATTTCTCCGGTAGATTTTTGACCGGACCAATCAGAGAACAGAAGGGGCGGAGTTTTTGGCCCCTAACCTACGCCCCCACCTGTCCCAGCGCAGCCAGCTCGCAGCCGCATGTTCTCATTCAAAGCGATGCAGGACTGTTGTATAAATGACACAAATGTATTAATTTCCCCTTCTTAATCCCTTATCTGGAGTTTTCTTTTGTTTTTTTGGCCAAAAGTCAAGTGTTCGCTCCCTCCTCCCTCCTCCTCCTCCTCCTCTCCCTCCGCTGAACAAGGAAATGCCCCCACCTGTCCCAGCGCGCAGCCAGCTCGCAGCCGCATGTTCTCATTCAAAGCGATGCAGGACTGTTTTATATGTGACACAAATTTATTAATTTCCCCTTCTTAATCCCTTATCTGGAGTTTTCTTTTGTTTTTTTCCCAAAAGTCAAGTGTTCGCTCCCTC
>JBBPBX010021695.1:0-42127 GCA_038048925.1 Garcialebias charrua | reverse complement strand
ACCTACAAGTATATAAACAGTATACATACATATACATTTATATTCATTCATATACCCATCTACATATCTGCATATATCTACATATACATCCCTGCATCCAATTGTGTGTGGTTGTAAGCATGCATAAGTGAATAAGGTTCCTCCAATAGAACATTTAGCAGCGACTGTGAAGCATCAGAGATCCGTCCCCCCAAAGCCCGAGACAGACAAAGGGGCGATCTATATACTTTATCTTAAATCGCGTCAATAGCTGTTAAAATTCATCATATATTTTATGTTATATTTTAGAATCAGAGAGTCAGAGTCAGAGAGTCTTTATTGTCATTTGCACAGCATGTGGTACATGTGATGAAAACGAGATTATGTACACAGGGTCCCAGTTACATCCAACAACAAATGCAAGAGAAAAACAGTAATAACATCTAGGATTAACTAAGAAAAACATCAACTAGTAATACACTAAGCCCTAATGTAATAGAAAAACATCATTATAAACAGCAGCACGAACACGAGTCTGTATGAGCAGATGGTCACAAATGAACACAGCAACAAGAAAACAGATCAGCATCAGCATGATGTGATATTTTGCAGTGTTTATTCGTGTTGATTATTTATTCATGAGTCTAACAGCCTCAGGGTAGAAGCTGTTCCTCAGTCTAGTGGTTCTACATTTGATGCTCCTCAACCTCCGTCCTGAGGGGAGTGGGGCAAAGAGTGAGTGTGCTGGGTGAGTGAGGTCTTTCATGATGCAGGTGGCTCTTTTCCTGCATCTGGAGGTGTAAATGTCTGTGATGGTGGGGAGACTGACTCCAACAGACTTCTGTGCAGCCTTCACCACTCTCTGTAGAGCTTTCCTCTCTGCAACTGTGCAGCCTCCATGCCACACGTTGATGCTGGAGCACAGGATGCTCTCCACTGCACACCTGTAGAAGGAGGTGAGAACTGGGCTGCTCAGACCAGCTCGTCTCAGCCGTCTGAGGAAGTAGAGTCTCTGATGACCTTTCTTGATCAGGCTGGTGGTGTTGTTGCTCCAGCTGAGGTTATCATTCAAGTGTACACCCAAGTATTTGTAGCTGGAGACCACTTCCACTGCAGATCCACTTATGTTCAGTGGGGTGTGGGTGTGTTTGTTCCTTCTGAAGTCCACAATCATCTCCTTTGTCTTCTTCACATTCATGTGAAGGTTATTCTCTTTGCACCAGCTCTCCAGGTGTTCCACCTCCTGTCTGTAGCTGGACTCATCATTGTTTGTGATGCATCCCACCACCGCTGTATCATCTGCAAACTTAACAATATGACAGCCTGGATGTGTGGCTGTACAATCATATGTGAGCAGAGTGAACAGAAGAGGGCTTAGCACACATCCTTTATGCTAGTATCTGTTAAACAATAGTTAAAAAGTAAAAATTAATCTGTTAAAGAGTAGGTAAAAAGAAGTAAAATAGAGTATGAAAACTATTATCATAATTGTAAATAGATATTTTGTAAATGTTGGCCCAAGTCTCACAACTAAAATACCAAAAGTAGATAAAAATGTGAATCATACAATCACGGATTGTTCCAACAATATTTTTCTTGATGGAAGTGACAAAGAATAAAATAATGAATATTGTAAATAATCTAGATATAAAAAATCAAGTGGAATGTAGGAAGTTCTCATACAGCTCAGTTGAGGCTTCCAGAGGTGATGGTTCCATGAGGTATAGAACACAGTTTAGGGTGGAGAACAGCACTTGTGGATTCTGAGAGCTTGAGACAATGATATCAGAGAAGTGTTGAGATTTAGCAGTTTGTACTGCTTTCTGATAACGGCACCAACTCTCTTTTAGTATTTGAAAAGAGACCTGCAACCTATCTTTTCTCCATTTGCACTCTGCCTACCTTCACTGCTGCCTAACAGCCTTGGTGACATCATTCAGCCAAGGTTCTGCTCTGAGTTTTGATTTTCTAGATTTAATAGGAGCAACATGATCCAGAGCCTTTAAACAGACATAGTTGAACTGGGATGTCAGCTCCTCAGTGGTGGAGAGAAACACCAGGGGCTGGATTATCATTTCAGGGTTGTAAACATCTGTTAAACGTGTGGCAGTGAAGTGGTTAATGGCCCAGCTGCAACGTGCCAGAATGCACGGCTTAGGAGTTAGGTGGGGGAGGGTGAACTCAAACCAGACTGGCATGTGGTCTGAAAACACATTGCCACTGATTTCAAGATTAGTAACATTCACATCACGAGTTAAAACAAGGTCCAGTGTCTGTGCTCCTGGGTGGGACTGTTTACATGCTGATTTAGATTAAATGAGTCCAATAAATCTAAAAAGTAGGGGAGTGGTGGCGCAGAGGTTAAGAAGGTGAGCTTGTGATCGGAAGATCGCCGGTTCAAGCCCCGGTACCGACAACAGCAAAAAGATGTGGGTGGGACAGGTGAAGCGGTCACACCTGTCTCCACCCTCATCTGCCCCACTCTGGGCCCTTGAGCAAGGCCCTTAACCCACACCATCTGCTCCCCCGGGAACCCTAAATATATTAGCTCTCTGCTCCACACAGAGAGCTGTGGTAGCCCGGTGGTCTGTGGTTGTGTCAGGAAGGGCATCCGGCGTAAAAACAATTGCCAAGTCTTCATGCGACTAGTTCGCTGTGGTGACCCCTAACGAAGGGAGAAGCCGAAAGAAAAAAATAAAATAAAAATAAAAAATAAATCTAAAAAGTCCTTAACCAAGGAATTCTCATGACAATACACATGCAAATTAAAATCATCAATAATGACTGTAGTGGAACACCTAATTTCTAACTTTTTGGTTAAAACACTTGAATTCACTTTTTCACTGTAGCTCTCAAGTGAATCTCCTTTTCTTTGAAAAACCTACAATGAAGGACAAAATTACTGTTTTAGTCCAGTTTACTTTGAATTGAGACACAAATAGATTTCCTTTTAATTTGTGTTAATTCAGAATTGATCAACAGTATATTTTTGTCATTTAATGATAATCTGAAGGGGCGACCGTGGTGTAGTGGTAAGTCGTCCCCCAATCGGAAGGTTGGCGGCTCGAATCCTGGTTCCCCATACCATGTGTCGTTGTGTCCTTGGGCAAGACACTTAACCCTGAGTTGCTCCCGGTAGCACTGGAAAGCACCTTGCATGGTAGTCTGCCGCTACCAGTGTATGAATGTGTGTAGCATTCAATGTGTGTAGCACTTTGAGATTTTCACTAATGAAAAGTGCGTTATAAATTGAATTCATTATTATTATTATTATCTGTTATTTGCATGAGTTGACACTCCTGTGCTGGGTTTATTCTTCAGTACAAGTGCGCTTTAAATCTGAGGTACAGTTCAGGGTAACTTCTTAAGTGAAACTTCTCTGCTTTGTCTATCAAGCTAGACATAATATTTCACGTTACTGGCTAGTCCATCTGGCCGCTTCTCTAAACAGTTTTCCTACTGTCCTTCAGAGATCTGCCGACTCTGGGAGCTGAAAAATCACTC
The DNA here is from genome assembly GCA_038048925.1 of Garcialebias charrua. NCBI lineage: Eukaryota > Metazoa > Chordata > Actinopteri > Cyprinodontiformes > Rivulidae > Garcialebias > Garcialebias charrua. Next base: position 38,644 of record JBBPBX010021695.1, on the reverse strand, counting down.
CTTTACTTTCTTAAAACAGCCAATAAGCGGGATGAATTGGGCTGACCCCGCCCTACACATTAAAATTCTTACTTCCCATTTTGGCTTCAGTGCAAAGGGAGAACTGAACTGAACAACTTGGTTCTTCTCTAAAAACTGGTTGGACGTTGTGGTCAAATGCCAATTAGACCTACGTTTCTCAACCAGAGTTACCGCAGAGCTTTGCTGTAACTCACTCATTTCTTTTCTGAAAGAATTGGTTTTCTGAACGTTTTATTTTGAAAACCAATCAGGACGTGGTCTTGTTTCTGCCGAGGAAAGGCGCTCTTCACGTATCGTTGAATCAGTAAACACACGCTGAAGTCAACTGGACGTCTACCGGACCACAATCCGTTAAGTGTCCACACTGCTTCTCAACTCTTATCTCCAAGAGACGTGTCGTCACCAGGTAAAGAGTCGTTGCTTGTTTGCTGAGCGTGCGAGAAGTCCAGCCGGACTCGTTTGGGAAAAGTGTCACCCTGTCTCATTCAAAATAATTAACTTCTGTTAAACTTCATCTTTCATTCATTTCTTCCTCCTTAAACTTAATTTTCCTAAGCCAGTAACTCTCAAGTCTACGTGCCAGCAGAAAAGTTAAACCTTAACTTGTCTGTTTGTTTCAATTTGAATTTTGTCTACAGTAGTTTATTAAATCAGAGCTAATCTCGATACAAATGTTAATGTACTTTTGTGATTTTCTCAATAAAAGGTTCATCTCCTGGTGAATCAACATAAGTTGACGTTTCTCTTGAAATTATATTTTGTCTAGTCACTGTTAATCGGTTTAATCCAAAAAAGAGTGAACTCGTTTGAATTTGGAGTCAGATAAAATCTGCGCTAACTTGCACCTGGAATATGGTAAAGTCAGTAAACTGACCAGAACCTAAACTTCCTACAGGTTGGTGACCCATAAGTGTTTAATAACATTTTGGGACTCAAAAATGTTTAATTACATGACTATACGATCATATTTTGATGTAATTTCAGCCAAGAAATCGGAAAATACATTGATGAAATCCTTAGAACTAGGTGGACGGTAGACGAGTACGCATAGTCGCAGGCGAATGGCCGATTTCAAAGAGCGCAAAACTGGAGCAGGAAACAGGGATGGGTAGTTGTTTACAGTCAAAAGTTGATTTGAATATTGTTAATAATCTACCACCATGACAACCTGATGGTCGCAGGTCGTTAAAATACAGACAGTTCGGTGGTAATAATTCCGTCAAAGCGCTGGACTTACCTAGCAACATCCAAGATTCTGTGATGAAGAAAGTCCATATAGTGCTCTTGGAATTAGTCCCTGAGGATGAAGATTTTGTTGGTGACAGATCTTACGTTGACCACACACATCCTGATATTATCCGAGATGGTTCGAGCAGTGGTGGAGTGAGCGTGTGCCAACGGCTGCAGATTTTCATTAATAGCTCCTCCGGGTCGAGCACTGAGCCGCACCGGCTGACAACTCCTGTTGTTTACCTGGTCCGTCACGTGGAAAGCTGATGATGGACACCATGACCATCAGCTGGAGAGGAAGGTGCAGCACGCAGGGCTTTGAGGTTCACCAGCTGGCCAGCTCGTTTTCCCCATCGGCTGGAGGGATATCTCCGAGCAGGCAGGTGATGGGCGCAGCGTAGGTAAACAAGCAGGTCCACAAGCAGTGGGGGAAGAGGGTGGGGGTGNAAACTCCACGTGGAAAACCTAGTAAAGAAACTGAAAGTTAAACTGGGTTTCTTTTTCAGAAATAGATCATGTCTAACATTGAATGCTAGGAAACGCCTTGTATCTGTGACTTTCCTTCCCTCCATTGATTACGGTGACATTATCTACATGAATGCTCCTACAAGCACCCTGCAGATGTTGGATGTTGTCTATCATGGTGCACTAAGATTCATAACTGGCTGTGATTATCGTACCCACCACTGCACCCTGTATTCACTGGTTAACTGGACATCATTAACCTCACGCAGACTCTTCCACTGGTACATTTTCATCTTTAAATCACTTCTTGGTCTGCTGCCCTCATACATCTCCTCCTACATGTCTTTGCGTGAGTGCAGCTACAGCGTGCGCTCTCAGGACATGATTACCTGCAGTGTTCCATCAGTGAGGACTGAACTTGGAAAAAGGGCCTTCTCCTACTCCGCTCCTGCTTCATGGAATATCTTACAAAAAGATCTGAAGCTCTCGGCCCTGACCTCTCTAAATGGTTTTCAGAATCTGTTGGAATCCTGGCAAAAACCAATGCAGATTTGTTCCTGTCTTTGATTTTATACATCTACCTTATAATGTTTTGCTAGTTTTTGATACTTTGTTAAAAAAATAAAAATAAAATTAAAATATAAAATATATTTTCTCTCTTTTGTTTTTCTATTGTCTATTGTTTAAAGAAATTCTACTATTGCTGTTCTTCATTCTTTAGTTTTTAGCAGGTCACTTTTGTAAATTAGTCCACGAGGCTCAATGAGATTTACCTGACTAAATAAAGGTTGAATGAATGAATAATGATCCAAATACTGTAAGTGACATCAGTGGCAGAAAAACGAAGATCCAGGAACTGCTGTCGATCATACACCAGTAGCGTGTTTATGTCCCAGATGAAAAACGAACAAAACACAAAAAAATCCGAACACCTTCAGCAGAGGTGGATTGCAAGCCATATACATGGGCACCATCTTACCCGGAACCAAGCCATCATAAGGCAAGTAGCCTGATTGGGTCCAAATTTGCTGCCAATGACTTTATAGATTGTAGATAAACCAGGAACCACCCGAATCCAAAAAGCAGGAACCAATTATCATAATTCCAATTATAAATGTGTCCTTAAAATCCATACATCTCCTCCTACATGTCTTTGCGTGAGTGCAGCTACAGTGTGCGCTCTCAGGACATGATTACCTGCAGTGTTCCGTCAGTGAGGACTGAACTTGGAAAAAGGGCCTTCTCCTACTCTGCTCCTGCTTCATGGAATATCTTACAAAAAGATCTGAAGCTCTCGGCCCTGACCTCTCTAAATGGTTTTCAGAATCTGTTGGAATCCTGGCAAAAACCAATGCAGATTTGTTCCTGTTTTTGATTTTGTACATCTACCTTATAATGTTTGCTAGTTTTTGCTACTTTTTCGTTTTCTTTTGTCTATTGTTTAATGTACTTGTACCATTGCTGTTCATTATTCTTTAGTTTGTAGCAGGTCGCTTTCGTAAATGAACCCTCCAAGCTCAATACGATTTACCTGACTAAATAAAGGTTGAATGAATGAAAAAAATGGCAGCAGAGATAGGCACATCATCAAGTCTTCCAAGTCAGTGAGATATCCAGATGTGTGCATGCCAACAGGGCAAATCGGCTCGCCTAAAACCTGTCTTCTATTTGAAGAAATGTTATCAATTGGGTTGAGGGATCAACTGATCAAATTCAAGTCCATAATTATGATTCAGAAGATTTGTAGAAGAGAGGATCTATGCAGTTTCACAGACAGGACAGAGCAAAAACAAAGCAGAGAGGGAGAGGAGGTGAAGACGTCTGCCCATCCATGGTTGAAGGAACAGTTTAATCCACCATGGATACAAGTGGACTGTAATTTCAAGTATTTTTAAATCTTGTACAAAATGGAAAATAAATTACAAAAAAGCTCACAGTGACTTTACTTCAACAGAATAGTTGTCTCACTAGGTTGAAAAGCCAATAATCTGGTACAGAACAAAGTGTATGGAGACTAGAGGAAAAAAAAACTTTTTTTTATGGTTTGCTGCAATTGTTTTTCAACATAACTGTGTTCTTGTTTCAGATGGAGAAACATTACATCAGCCAAAATATAGAAAATTATAAAGAAGTTGTAGTGACCAGTGTGAGGTAAACAACTTCCAAGTGTATTTTGTTTTATAACGTGTGCAAACAAAAAAATAAAAATTAGTGTTATTTTTATATACATGTTATTGCATTGCAGTTATATAACCCTTGTTGTTTGTAATTTTTTTTTTTTTTTTAGTCGTGGAGACCCTTTGGTAAGATTGTCAGAACACACTGCAGAGAAGTTTTTAAGTTTAATAATACTTTAATAGCATGATCACAGAATAAAAAATAACACTGGTTAGTAACAGTTTTATTTTTATTTCAGGTAAGACTTTCCATTGCAGCCAGGACGATCTACAGTACAAATAAATACAGGTAAATTAATAAATGACTACCGGTACTTTTGGTCTTTGGGAAGGCTGGGCTCAATGACTAAAGCAGTTAAATTAAATTGGAATCAAAGTTTAGATTCTACCAGTGTGCAGTCACATTTCATTTCATTTCTTTATTTATTTAAGTTAGGACAATGCATATTAATCAACATGACAGCAGTAAGCAGTAATGTAAATATGCCGGAGTTAGCACAATATCTAGTTTTCATCCGTTGTCCTAAGGCAGGTAAGAATAAGAAACATCCCATAAAACAAAAGAGCAGAGAAAAATACAAACATCACCTATATAGCACATAACAACAACATAAAATTAAAATATGATGCCATAAGAAAATAGACAAGTAATCTACACATGAGTGCACTTCTGGTTTGTTTTTAGCCAAAGTTGAAGTGCACTCATGTGTAGATTACTTTGTCTATTTTCTTATGACATCATATTTTTATTGTAATTTTATGTTGTGTTATGTGCTATATAGGTGATGTTTGAAGTGTTCCTGTGCAGGACCCTGAACTAGAGTTGCAATTTCTGACCCAAGCCTGTGCATGACCAGAACCAAAATGTGGGCCAGGTTGAGCCAAAATGATGTGCTTAGTCTCTGCCTTTTTTATTTTATTTTAACAAATGTATTTTTATTTGTTATTTTTTCCCCATTTTTGAACATAGAACATAAAACTTAAAACAATAAAACAATCCCATCCTACTCCCACCCTTCCCCTCCCACATCGGATTAGTCAAACACACATATACAAATTAAACAGGCATTGGCATACATTCTACATACAACATAAAGGACTGCCAAGTGTCCCAAAATATTTTTACAGGACCCCTTAGCCTCTGAGCAGAAATATTATGCGACCCCCACACCACTCCCCCCGTGCTCTCTAGTGCCCCCACCCCATGGGGGTCGGGCCCCCCGGGTTGGGAATCACTGCCTTAGGGTGCAGCTTATTTTCTCCAAAAGGATATGGTACATCACCTCTCTTATCCAATGTACATACACCGGGGAGTGGGGGATGAGGTTTTCCAGTTGGTCTCCTGGCCAAAAGAGAGCTGAAGGCAATCACACCCTTCTTGTATTTGCTGAAGGATCCCCAGCCCAGGGACCACCCTGAACAGTGCAATGAATGGTGATGGGTGTACAGTTTTGCCACACAGTCCAGAGAGTGTGTCAAATATAGATTGCCAAAAAGTGTGCAGTTTGGGACAGGTCCAGAATATATGCAGAAGTGTAGCTGGTGTTTGTTTGCAATGATTGCATGCTGGGTCCTACCTTGATCTTGGACAGTTTGTCTTTGGACCAGTGCAGCCTGTGCACTACCTGGAAATGAATTACAACATGTCTCAGGCAGGCCAAAGAGAAGTGAATGTTCTTAATGATCCTTTTCCAGATTGAGTCTGATATGGGTTCCTCTAAGTCCACTTCCCATTTTAGTTTAAGGGAGACCAAGCTAGACTCATGGTATGAACTGAGCGTTGTATGTATTTTTCTAAGGGCCCCCTTGGTATCAGACCTGCATTCCAAAATCTTAGCCAAAAAAGGTTTAGAGATGTACAAAGGGAAACAGTCAGAGTTAGATCTCACAAAATGTCTCATCTGTAAATATCTAAAAAAAATCAAACAAACAAAAAACAGTGACTTGTGAATGTTAAACTTCTGTACCAGCTGTTCAAAAGAGGCAAATTAACCATCAATATATCCAAAAAAGCTAAGTCTGGTCCCATGGACATTCAAAAAACAAAACAAAACAAAGCAAAAAAAAAAAAAACTGTAGAAATGTTTCGTCTTTCGTCCGAAAGACTTCCTCAGTCTGAGAAGCTGTGTTCAGCTCAGTCTTATAAATAGCACCCTCCCACAGTGGATCAACCAGTTGGCTGATGACAGCCGAAACCAGCTGCTCACATGATCAAGGAGGACCATCAGCCTGACGATGGATCGTTAGCACCCTGATGGTTGTTTGCTATTCACAGAGGGCTGAGTGATACTAGCAATAACAGCATTGTAAGAGGGGGACAGTTGAACCCGGAGGCCTCCACCTCTGTTTAATGATGGACGGTTTCTTTTCACAAAGATGGCCTCCTTTACTCCTCTCTCAAACCATCGTTCCTCTCTATCAAGGATGTGAACATCTTCATCCCTGAAAGAGTGACCGCTGGCCTGGAGATGAGTGTAGACTGCAGAGTCCTGACCTGATGATGTTGATCTTCTGTGCTGGGCCATCCTTTTGGCCAGTGGCTGTTTAGTTTCCCCGAAACTAAACTAAACTAAAGTCTTCTACCGGGCGAAGAGATGTCGTCGGGCGAAGAGACGTTGTCAGTCGAAGAGACGTTGTTGGGCGAAGAGGAGACATCGGGTGAAGAGACGTCACCCAGCGAAGATAACGTCACCCAGCGAAGAGACGTTGTCTGGTGAAGAGACGTCATCGGGCGAAGAGTGCAGACAGTGAGTCGGGCAGAAAGAGGGCTTGAGTCCCATGTCGACCCCTCCTTCTGCAGCGGCGAGAAGCCTGAACTGCAACAGGTGGCAAAGGAGTCAGAGACGCAGCAGCAGATGATGGAGGAGACGGCAACGCAGAAGCTGATGGTGGGGGCTGGGCTTTAGCTGGGGCACCAGGGACCGGAGACGGGACTGCAGCTGCTGGGGAACCAGGGACCAGAGACGGGGCTGCAACTGCTGGGGAACCAGGGACCAGAGACGGGGTTGCAACTGCTGGGGGACCAGGGACCAGAGACGGGGCTGCAACTGCTGGGGAACCAGGGACCGGAGACGGGACTGCAGCTGCTGGGGAACCAGGGACCAGAGACGGGGCTGCAACTGCTGGGGGACCAGGGACCAGAGATGAGGCTACATTTGCTGGGGAACCAGGGACCAGAGACGAGGCTGCAGCTGCTGCGGAACCAGGAACCAGAGATGAGGTTGCAGTTGGAGGAGATGGAGCCGTGAACCCCTCTGGAGGACTAGAGTGAGGGGCGACAAAAAGTCAAAAGTGATCATCCTCCTACTGGGTTCAGAGTTGGTCTTGGGATTCTATCAGATTCTGCTGTCAAGGAAGTGTTGAACCCATATGCAGGAGGATGACAGGAGGCACGAGACAAATCTAAAATCTTTATTTATCAAACAAAAACAAAGTAAAGGCTGTCGGGGCAGCGAGCTCACTAAATAACTAGAGTCGGATAACTAGAGACTGGTAACTATAACTAGAGACTAAGAACTAGAGACGGAAGGAAGAACAGACACCATTAAAGGACAATCCTGAGACAAAGACAATACTGAGGGAAGCTGAATATATACACATACAACACTGATTAGACATGACATCCACCTGTGTTGATTAACACAAGACGCAGGTGAGACAGGGGCAGAGCACAAGCAGAGAAAAACAGAAATCTGAATTAAACACAAGCAGGAGAAACAAAGATAGCTGGATTAAACACAAGAGTCTGAAACACAGAGTTCAGGGAATTAAACACAAGCAGGAGAAACAAAGATAGCTGAATTAAAACACAAGAGTCTGAAACACAGAGAGCTGGATTAAACATAACAGAAGGCTGAATTAAACACAAGCAGGAGAAACAAAGATAGCTGAATTAAAACACAAGAGTCTGAAACACAGAGAGCTGGATTAAACACAACAGAAGGCTGAATTAAACACCAGCACAAAGACTCCAGACAACAGACTATGACAGTGGGCAGGAAGGATCTCTTGTAGTGGTCTGTCAGCAGATCTGAAGACGTCTCTGACTGAAGACACACTGTTATTGTATGACAGTCTGATGAAGAGAATGCTGAGAGTTGTCTATAATGTTCTTCATTTGATGAAGAATCCTTCTTTGTACAATCATCTAAAGGTTCTAAAGGAGTCCTCAGAACTGAGCCAGTCTTCTTTATGAGCTTGTTGATCTTTTTTGAAGTCACTTGATCTGGTGCTGCTCCCCCAGCAGATGATGGCAGAAGAGATAGTACTCTCTACAACAGACTTATAGAAGATATGCAGCATTTTGCTTCAAACACTGAAGGACTTCAGCTTCCTCAAGAAGTACAGTCTGCTCTGTCCCTTCTTGTAGACGCTTCACTGTTGCATCTCCAGTCCAGTTTGTTGTCCAGGTGAACCCCAAGGTATTTATTCTTCTCCACCACCTCCACTTCTTCTCCCATGATGGAAATAGGGTTGGACCTGTACCTGTTTCTCCTGAAATCTACAATAATTTCCTTTGTTTTGTTCACATTCAAGATGAGATGATTGTTTCCACACCATGCCACAAAGTGGGCCACCAGTTCCCTGTACAGTACTCAGCTTCTTGTCCATCTCTGATACACCCGACCACTGCAGATACACCCGACCATTGCAGAGTCGTCTGAATATTTCTGCAGATGACAGGAGTCTGTTTTGTACTGGAAAGCTGAGGTGTACAGAGTAAAAACGAATGGTCAGAGTACAGTTCCCTGTGGTGCTCCTGAACTACTGATCACCTGGTTAGACACACAAGCCTTCAGTCTCACACACTGTGGTCTGTTTGTCAGGTAGTCTTTGATCCAGGTGATTGTTGAGGCCTCCACCTGAGTCTTCTGGAGTTTCTGACAAAACAAATCAGGCTGGATTGTGTTAAATGCACTGGAGAAATCAAAGAACATGACTCTCACAGTGATGTCTGCCTTTTCTAAATGACAGTGAGTTTGCTGAAGCAGGTGTATGATGGTATTTTCAACTCCAAGTACATGCTGATAAGCAAACTGCAGTGGGTCCTGATATGTGTTTGTTTAGTCAGGTGGGCCAACAGAAGTCTCTCTAGGACCTTCATGACGTTAGATGTCAGGGCAACAGGTCTATAGTCACTGAAGTCTGATGGGTGAGTTTTCTTTGGTCCTGGAACAGGGCAGGAGGTTTTCCACAACACTGGAACCTTCTCCTGGGTCAGGCTAAAGTTGAAGAGGTACTGTAGAACCCTACAGAGCTGCTCTACACAGAACTTCAGGACTCTGGGACTGACACCATCTGGACCTGCAGCCTTATTCCGGTTCAGTTTCTCCAGCTGCTTCCTCACCTGACTTCCAGAGATGCAGAGGGGGGAGGCAAAGGAGGTATCAGCATCTTCTGATTTGGTTTAAGATCAACATGTAGAAGAAGAAGGGTCCATGACTGCAGTGGTAGATACAATATTTGAGGTGTGACAGGACAGCCTTGGGTCAAAGGAGGGTGGCATGTCTGTTTGGTTTGTTAGAGAGGAGGATGCTGAGCTTGTTCCTGAACAATTTTTTTAGGGGTTCATCTTGCTAAATTTTAAAGAGATCCGCTTTATTTTTATTTATAAATAGACGGTGGAAATTAAGCTGGCTTTGGATTGGACTGGAATGGTAGTCCACTGACCCAACCATGCCTGGTTGGGTCAGTGGTCTAACAGATGGCCTGGGATGCGGGAGACAGGGGTTTGATTCCCGGTCTTGGAAATTTTGTGGTATTACTTTATTTTTTTTTAAGCCTTTCGTTTTGGATAGGTCGAGTGGAATAGATAAATACATTTACATGTTTATTCTTTGTTGTTGCTTGGTTTATGTTGTTGGCTAGAGTTTTAGTTTGTTTTAGGCAGCAGGCGTTAGGTTGGGGGTTGTGCTGCATTCACGCCTCTTCCAGCAACAACCTAAAACAAACTAAAACTCTAGCCAACAACATAAACCAAGCAACAACAAAGAATAAACATGTAAATGTATTTATCTATTCCACTCGACCTATCCAAAACAAAAGGCTTTAAAAAAAAAGAAAGTGATACCACAAAATTTTTGAGACCGGGAACCGAACACCAGTCTCCCGCATCCCAGGCCATCTGTTAGACCACTGAGCCAACTTGGCATTCATGCAAAGCCCCTCTATCGCACAGTATTAAAATAAATACAACAAGATAATTTCGATGAAGTGTAAAATATTCTTAAAATAAATAAGTTAAAATACACAAATAACTAGTGCCATTCCGAAAACTATAATATACTTTATGATTTGTTCTTTGTTCGACTGCCCCTAGTGGTCTGGAGCACTTCCGTTGTAGCTTTTCCTATTTGCAGCTCTGTCTGGATTTGCAGTTCGTCGTTCTTTGGGAGCGCGTTTCATCTTTTGGAGCGCTGTTTTCTATTTTTGCGTTGCAGCTGCATTTTAATTTGCAGCTGCTTTTTAATTTGCAGCTGCTCTGTTTTTTAATTTGCAGCATTTGGTTTGGAGTGCTGTTTACTTTTTGCAGCGCGTTTGCACCCCTCGGCCACCGTACAAGTCAAATCCAAGTGCAGGTGTCAAACTCAAGTCAAACCCAAGTGCAGGCCAAGGCATGAGGATGCAGGAGTAGAAAAATAAACTATAAATTATTGAGAAAAATAAAGTGCTGACAGGGCAGCAAAAACTTACTTCAGGACGAGAAGGAGAAAACCATATCGAGGACACCTTGGAAGGGTTGGAAGGTGAGTTTAGATAATGCCAGGACACCAAAAGAGTGAAAACACACAGACTAAATAATGACACTAATGATGTGAGAGGAGGAACACCTGGGGTGATTAGAATAAGGAGCAGCTGTGCAACATGAGAATGAGGAGGAAAAACGCACAGGTGTAGGAAACACAGAAAATACATATTCATCTCACAGATGCAACTTATCAGCATAGACAGGCAAGGAAATAAAAAGTGCTATGTGTTGTCATCAATGCATGTTCCTATACAAAGACTAAATTGGCTCTCTGCATTTGCCCCATCACACCTGGGATACACTCAGGTGGAGCCGTGGGCAGCTATGTAAGTGCCCGAGGAGCAATTGGGGATTGGGTGTCTTCCTCAGAGACAACAGAACATGTGGGAATGGCTGGGGATCGAAACTGGGGCTTTTGGGTCCCGATTCAGCTGCCCTGCCTCCACCCTATCTCAGCACCCACAAAAGTAAAACTAGTACAAACACCATCAACAGCCACTATTCTCTGTCTATTGCCTCAGCGCAATCTGAGCACAAAATGGCTTGACCAGACATCTTTACGCCCACAAACAACAACGCCAGGACGACTAGTTGGTCCTTGTCACTTCTGACGGACAAACCACTAATATCTGAGGGTTTAAAGCCTAGTCGTGCAGGTAACAGGTTTAGGAGGGAAACCCAGACCACCCTACCTTCAGTGACCCCCAGCAGCTTCTCCTGAAGGATCCAAAGAAGTTCCCATGCTAAAAAGGACACATACTGTATATTGCCCCTTTTCCACCGCTCGGCTTGGGTCGGATCAGATCAGCTCAGATCGGCTCAATTCGGGTCGGCTCACATCTAGTTCTGTTTCCACAGCTTTTTTGTACCCCTTCTGTGCATTTTTTTTTACTAACAGAATGTAATCACAAGATGTTCATGTACAAACTGTAACCTGTTGGAGTTATTTAAAAAAAAAAAACGATTTTTTATAATTTATTTTCGTAGCACACGCGACAGGTTTGGAAGAAGTCAAAACAAAACAATTTAAATGCAGCAGATTTGACCACTACGTGACATTATTAAGGAACGGTTAAGCTCAGGAACCCTCGTGCTATAAAGTCAGCTATGAAATATATTTTTATATCTGTTTATTTAGCTACATTTTAAGGAAATAAAGCCGCCCGACACGCGCGCACGTGCACGTGGCGATCCTAGTTTTTAAAATCCTGCAGTTTTGGCCACAACGTGAATTTATTAAGGACACGTTCAGCTGAAGACCCATCTTTGCTATAATTTTTAAAACAAATAATTGTTTTTACCATGTTAATCATGTAAAGTACTTCCGTGTTCGCTCCCTCGCTTCCGTGAAAGCAGCTCCAGTCCACACAGACTTGTCCTCCCGGCGCGCATGAGCGCGGGTCGTCACTCCTCTGAAACGAGACCAGAATTCTGGTGCGGCGCGGCTCAGAATATCCGGTGGAAATGGCGTAAAGTGGGTGTCTGCGACGCACATATTACGCAATAACCGACCCGCGCCGACCGGTGGAAAAGGGGCATTATTGGATCCAGGATCAATGTTGTGAACAATAATGCTGAATTTTGAGTCTTTACTTCCACCATGTTGTGCTCAGCCATGTTTTAGGTTGTGCACATTCTTTTGGTTCCCACCTGTGCCTACATCGAGCCCAACTCACCTGCTTTGTACAGCAACTGCCCCCCATTTATGATTTAATTTGCTGGAGTACACTTTGGAAATGAAGGCTGCCACATTTGGACATCTTTTTCATGATTATTATGAATAGTGGGTTTTGAACATAAATATTTGGTTTTGGAAAACAAAATGGTAAATTAATAAACTGATTAACAAAATTATGTTTTGTAATAAGGAGAGCTCCAAGCAGGAGTCAAAATACAGCTCTAGGGCTAGTAAATAATGAAAACTAAACTTTGAAGTTTTGAGATGGCAGCTTCTGATTTTTTTTTAAATTTTATTTCACAATTTTACTGAACATTTTCATAAAGAGAGCAACAGAGCAATCATTCCTCACTCACATGAGGAAGGTGAAACCTCACTCACGTATGTTTCAAGACGTTTTGGAGACTCCATGGAGAATGTCGTTCACAGCTCATCTAGATCCAAAAAAGTGGACACAGCCGTCAACATCCACAACAGAAAATTACATCAAGAACACAAAGGAGACATCAGACAAAGTTATGATTATTTAAAATAAAATCAAAAAAGCGTTCAATACAGAAACAACTGGACTTTTTTATTTAAGTCCAAATAAATAAAGTCCAGGGGCCTCATGTATCAACGGTGCGTACGCACAAAAACCTTGCGTACGCCATTTTCCACGCAAAACTCTGTATGTATCAAAACAGAACTGAACGTGGAAATGTGCGCAGCCCCACGCCAACTCCAGGGCTGGCGTACGCACGTTTCTGTGGTTTTGGTTCCATTGGCGACACTTAGAGGTGATTCTGAGAAACTGTTCATGATGTGAAAATCATTATTGTTCACACCAAACACACATGATTAACAATTATTACATCCACATGGACGCAATTAGAATATAACCTGCAAAAAATATAAAAAACAGAAAGACTGAATAGTTTTGCACAGCTTAAATTCTTGTTTTTTGTTTATTTTTAGCTGTTTTAGCAGTTGAAGAACGTGATGCATGATGGGACAAGACGACATTCCTCTGGTGCAGGGCATATTTAAATGAATTTGCATATTTATATGGAGGCGTGTCAAAGGCGGAGTCGGCCACTCTCTCATGTGCGCTCAATTCCACGTTGATTGTGATGTACAAAAGCAATGTGCGTGGATTCCGGCGTACGCACAGTTTGATACATCTGGATTTTTTTGTGCGTACGCCGTTTTCTGGATTTGACCGTACGTCACATTTCAGTAAGAAGTCCACGCAAGTCTTTGTACATGAGGCCCCAGTTGTTTCTGTATTGAACGCTTTTTTGATTTCATCATGTCCTGCATGACTGAGAATCTTCACCAGCTTATGATTATTTAATTATTTGACATGAATAAATTATGACAGAAACTGCTGGGGAGTGGTGGTGCAGAGGTTAGATAAGGTGAGTCACTTGTTTGATCCCTTAGATCAGGGGTGTCATACTCCCTTACAAAAGGGGGCGAAAATTAAAACGGTTTTCAAACGAAGGGCCAATTTCAGAAATTACATTAACTCAAATCAGATACCCAACATATTTTCTTGGTCACAGCTTCCTCAACAGGAGTTTGATTGGTCTTATTTGATGTTCTCTGTTGTGCTTTCGGCATTATAATCAAAGATTACCAAAAAAAATTCAAGAGAAGTATTTTATGTTTCACATATCATCTTGAGGGCCAGATAAGATGTCAACGTGGGCAACATTTGGCCCCTGGGCCTTGAATTTGACACATATGCCTCAGATGGACAACACCATCACCACCATGTGGGTGGGAAAGGTGAAACACCCACATGTCTTAACCCTTGATTGCCCTATTCTGGGCTCTTGAGCAAGGCCCTTAACCCCCACCATCTGCTCCCCCAGGCACCTTACATGGCAGCTCTCTGTTCCACAGAGGGCTGTGTTAGATTGATCTGTGGTTGTGTCAAGAAGGACAACTAGCGTCAAAACATTTGACAAGTCTTCATGTGAGTTAGTTCATTGTAGAGAGCCCGGAAGAAGGGAGGAGCCAAAAGAAGAAATAATAGTGATAATAATTTTGATGACGATGATGATGAGGAGGAGGACGACGACGACGACGACGACGATGATGATGATGACGATGAGGAGGATAAAAACAACAACAATAATAATAAAAGTATTAATATTATTAATTAGTGTGAGTGAGCGAGTGAATGGTTTTTTGTCTCGTTTGTCTTTATGTGTCACTGTAATGGACTGGAGACCTGTCCAAGGTGTGCCCCGCCCCTCACACAGTGATTATTGGATATGGGCACCTGCCATCCCTGTGACCCAAAAATGGAAGAAGCGGTTAAAGATAATAATAATAATAATAATAATAATAATAATAATAATAATAATAATAATAATAATAATAATAATAATAATAATAATAATAATAAACTTTATTTGTATAGCACCTTCCAACAATGCCTTGCATTGACCAAGGTGCTTAACAGGATAAAAAGATGAATAAACTGGAACAATAAATCAATGAAAATAGAATAAGAAACAACAGCAATAAAAGAAGGCAATGGAAATAAAAAATGCTACATACTAAAATAACACTAAAATAACACAAATAATAAAAGTTACACACTGAGAGTTTTTTTTGAACAAGAGGAAATAAAAAGGCAATGTAAATAAAAAATGTTACAATTAATGTACAATGTTACAAAAAATGTTAATCTTGACGATGATGACGATGATGATGATGATGATGATGATGATGATGATGATGATGATGATGATGATGATGATGATGATGATGATGATGATGATGATGATGATGATGGAGATACTGAAATTCTAAGAAAATTCATCAGGACATCCTGTTTGAGATCTGAGTCCATAATGACAAGAATTTCTTTCTCCTTCAGTGTTCGTGTCACACATGAGGTGGTTTTGGAAATTCAGAACAGCAATGCCAGCGCCCTCTACAACAACAGTCTTGAAGAAGTTTCAAGAGCTGTTCAAAAACTTGAAAACTGTGAAGGTAAATCAGAAGTCCTTCTTATAAAATCCATACTAATTTTCTTCAAATCAAGGAGATCATATGTGGCATCAAGTCTTGTGGACAATGAACAAAGCAATTCTTTCACCTTTAATTCTCAGATTGTGATTTAAGCATCAGTAACTTCACCGTGGAAAGGGAAGAACTTGATATAACTTGTAAGTATTTCAGCACTCTGACAGCATGCCATCTTCTGTACTTACATTGTTTTGTATTTATAGCTTACTATGTGAATGCTTATGACGCATTCACTCTATTGTGATCCATTTTTCTTCCGTAAATGTTTCAGCAACTTTCTTGTTCCACAATTTTTGTGCTATTTCAACAAATCATAAATCAAAAAAGTTCAGCTCTTTACGGACAATCCTGCTATAACTTTTGGTATTGGAGCAACTTTAGCTTTTTGAAATATTTAGCCTTTTCTGGCATTTTTGCTTCTCATAGAAAATGAATTGAGCTCATTTTCCATCCTTCAAATCATGTGATCTGTTTACAACTGCTCCTTTCACACTACCTACCTACCTACCTAGCTTATTTGTAATAGTTCACATGTCTGTTCTGCCTCCGCTTCTTTCAGCCTCCTTGTGCAAATTTTAAATATTTTCATCTACTTTCAACTAAATTAAGCTGTTTTTCAGCAGTTTTGTTCTCCTTTCAGATTCTTTCTGACAAAATTTTGTGCTTCTTCTAACTTCTTTCTAATAATTTCAGCTTGTTATACTCCTTCCAGCTTATTTCTGTAAGATTCAACATTTTCTGCAATTTCACTACTATTTAGCTTTTTGTACGCTAATTTTAGCCTTTTCATTTAGTTCCGCATGTTTTGAACTTAATTCAGTTCTTTTTACTTCCTTCTGGTGGCTTTGAGGAGTGGTGGTGCAGAGGTTAGAAAAGATGGGCCTGTGATCGGCAAGTCGCAGGTTCAACTCCCCAGACTGACAACATCAAAAATGTGGGTGGAAAAGGTGAAACACCCACTCCTGCCTCCACCCTCATTTGCCCAACCCTGAGCCCTTGATCAAAGCCCTTAAAGTGTCATCATGTGACATCATCTTTTAACTTTGCATATAGTGACACAACATAAATATCTTGTATCATTCAACTATGTTCGTTTTAGCAAACAAAATGATATATTAATGAAAATTCCTTTCAAAGTGAGTTTAAAATTAAAAAACGTGTTTCTTCACGGGACATCCGACTACACGCGAATGCAACATATGTGACGTAGCAAGGAGAACGTCTTTAGAACGCCCCTTTTACATATTCATGGCGGACAATAAATAAAACGATGAATTTAGCAATCTAAGTGAAGATTTTAGCTATTTGTCTTCAGTTTGGGAAGCAGAAAGTTAGATGAACAAGAAACAGCAGTTCCCTTATCAGTCATGTCACTCAGTGCAACATAAATGCTATGGGAAATTGTGCTCCGCGCGATTACCTGAAGGAATACAATCACGCCTTTATGGCAGGGGCGTCAGCGTCGCGCCAGACACCCCGCCCTCTGGGTACTTAAGCCGCTGACGCCCATCCATCATTCTCTTTTTGCCCTTCACCTTGCTTAAACCTGAACTCTCTCTCTTCGCGGGACTTCTCTGTTGCTTCATCGCTCGACCAGAGGTGAGCTTGCTCCCTACACAGGGCATACAGAGAATTATTCCCCTGACTGCTGGGCTAGCGAAAGCTAGTCCGGCACATTTTTCCTTAACCCCAAAGTTTTTTCTTCTCCTCTTTCCGCAGACTGCTTCGCTCGACGGCGCTAACTGCGTCACACTTCTACCTCTGCTAATTCGTAGCAGGCTAGCCAGCGAAAGCGACGCGACAGAGGAGACATCTCAAGTAAAAAGAAAAAAGATTTTGGAAGGACTCGCTCGTCTTATCTCGGACATGCCTCCAGAGAAAGGAAAGCGAAAGACAAGACTTCCGAAAAAGACCAGCAGGAGGGCAAGCCCAACCTCGCGCGCCTGCCCCAGCGGATGCAGTTTTTCTCTCTCAGCGACGGACACCCACGAGGCCTGTCCGGTCTGCTTGGGGATGTTGCACGCGAAGATGGCACTGGATGCGCCCGACTCTTGCCCACACTGCAGCCAGATGCTGGAGGCGGTGAGGAGGCACCGGGCGGACTTCGTCGCCAAGGCCATGGGCGCTGCTGCGGCGCCAGCAGACCCGGACACTACTGAGCCTCTCACTCCCACGCCGGAGCTCGAGAGCATGGCTCTGGATGACAGCACCCGAGTCGAATGGGGCGACAGCCCAGATGTGCTGGCTCCCATGGTGGACTTAACAGTCGAATTCGACACTCGAGGCATGATGAACGAGGACGAGATCTCGATTTCAGCCTCAGGTGAATTTTCTGCGGATGACGCCGACGTCGAATACGAGGAACAGGGAGAAGACCTCTCCCGCACCCCGGTGCCTGTGCTCCCGGAGACTGACTTTTCCATCCCTGCTCTGTTTGACTTGTGTCACAGAGCAACGGACGCACTGCAGATCCCATGGCCGGAGCCTCCACCTCGTCAACAAGTCACGAGGTTGGCAGGAAATTATTTTTATTCAAAGCAGCAGGCCGCCACGAGGCAAAGGATGCCCGTCTTTCCGGACTTCCTCACAGAGTTGACTTGCACCTGGTCTCAGCCCAGAGCTTCCATGCTGCTGCCGCTCTCGCAGTTTCTCGACATGGACGGGATGGATGAAGTGGGAATAGCCAATGTGCCTCAAATTGAGGACATGCTGGCGTCTCATCTGGCTCCCAAGTCATCCGGGCAAAACCAACTCTCCCCAGCAAAGCCTGTCGAGCCTTGGCTTCTCTGCTCGAGAAATGCTACAAAGATCAGGGCCTTGCGGCGCGTGCAATGAATGTGTCCGCCATGATGCAAGCGTACCTGGCTGAAAAACTACAGGAGCTCCAGGTAACAACAGACAAGCAAGCTGCAGATGACCTGCTGGATGAAGCCCGTA
Source organism: Garcialebias charrua (assembly GCA_038048925.1). Classification (NCBI taxonomy): domain Eukaryota; kingdom Metazoa; phylum Chordata; class Actinopteri; order Cyprinodontiformes; family Rivulidae; genus Garcialebias; species Garcialebias charrua. Next base: position 20,361 of record JBBPBX010021695.1, on the reverse strand, counting down.
GGGCAACAGACTTTGTGCTCCGCATGATATGGACAGCAGTTGTTGCACAAGGCAGAGGCATGGCTGAGGTGGTCATCGCAATACGCCATCTGTGGATGACCCTAACTGACCTCCCGGAGGGACAGAAAATTCCTTTTCTCCACCATTCGATAGAACCAACATGACTTTTTGGAAAAGCGTTGGATCGAATTCAGACCAGGCTGGACCAGAGGCGCAAACAGGCTGAAGCTCTTCGGGTGGGCATCCCTAGGAGAGCATTCGCCACCCCCAGGGAGTCAGCTGGGAGCAGAGCACCGCAGCCTCGACACCACTCAGCCACACGTGCCCCACCGCAAAAGCGGCCGGCATACGAGGCTGAGCACCGGCAGCGACCACCGTCGGGCCCACCCGGTCCGAACATGCCTGGAGTAAAAACAGATTTTTTCCCCGCCAGGCGGTCCGACACAGAGCCTCCTCGGCGAATCGGGATACCAGACAGAAGCGTGCCTGATGAACCAGGCCCGCTTCTTGACTTTACACGATCACCCGCCCACGCGGTACGGGAAATGATCTTTTCACGTTCAGACTTTGTTTGTAGCATGGTACAAAAAGCTGGTGACTTTGTTTTAGACACAAATCATGTTCTTTCTGTTGTGAGTGACATAAAGTCAAATAAGTCGTTACACATAAGCACAAATAAAGCTAAAAATACAGCCCCTCTCAGTTTTCTTGTCTCACAAAAAAACAACAACAACAAACACAGTAACATCAGCAGAACGGTCCCCTCTGTTCTTCCAGCTGATATAAAGGGCGGGGGCCATCATCCCCCCTCTCTCACGGCTCACAGGATGTTAGCCTAATCGATAAACCCCAGTAGGGTACCTCGGTTCTGACTACATCAGACAGGCCCAGAGGCACCTGCAAGCAGGCCCATCACTCCTCACAGAGACAGGTGAGGGGGGTCACGTGCTCCAGCCCCCGCTCCGCTGTAAACCACGGGGCCGACAATACACAAATCAAACAAACCTGTGACACGTCCGCGCTCCAGGGGTGCGTGCCGACAGAATCTGACAACCCACCTTCCTGGCCACCTATTAATCGGATGCCAGTAAGCGATGGGGAGGGCCATAGCAGAAGCCCGCAGGCCAACACCAGTATCACACGTTCACAAAGGCAGTTGTGATGAAACTGTAGCATGTGTAAACACTCAGTGCAGAACAGAAATGGCACCAGGGCTAAATCAGACTCCTCTTCCCTTTAATCGAAGAGGACTGAACTCTCTGTCACCAACCAATCTAAAGTCTGCTCAACACAAAGGACCATCTCCACATTCTCATGCTGAAGCTGTCCCCTTATCCTCAATGGGCGACACGCCATGCTCAAACAGTGATCCTGCAGCGTGTGACCGCGCTCACTGTGCTGACTCAGTTCTGCTCTTAAACGACACCCCCCCCCGGGTGAGACACAGCCCCCCGGAGGTTCGTCAGGCTCCAGGGCTCTGTTGAGACCGGAGACCAGTAAACCAGACCCAACCAGGAAACGGGCTGGAGTCAGGAGATCTGCTCGTTTACAAAACTTGCAACCCCTCCGATCCATGACCCCCAACAAAAAGAGGAAAAACAGACATTCTGTTCAGCTTTTGTCTAATAATGACAGCAGATTGCCTCTGCCTCCAAACACTCTCGATCAGAGTAGTATGGCAGTACATCTGCAGGAAGGCCCTCTCCCTAACGTGGTTGGCCTTCAAGGGACCACAGAAATTAAGGCCCTTGAGGGAGAGCTGGTTCCACCACCTGCTCCTCTCCAGGGATCCTCCACGTCACCAGAAGGAACAGTTTCGCCACTTAGGCTGAGAACTGTGGCAAATTTCAGCTTGGTGGCGGAGAAGAACAAGCTGGTGGCCTCAGGCCTGCCTGAGAACGTGGTAAATGCCATGCAAAACTTACGAGCTGTGTCAACACAGTCATGCCCAAAAATGGCGTATTTTTGAAGCTTGGTGCACAGAAAGAAATATTATTTCTTATTCATGTGACTTGGCCCAGCTTCTCACTTTTCTTCAGGACCTATTGGAGAAAGGTCGCTCTTTCTCAACGATTAAGGTGTTCTTATCAGCAATTTCAGCTTGTCCCGAGGACTGGGGGAGCAGGATGCCTGGCGCGCACCCGCTCATAATAAGATTTATGAAGGGCGTGCTGAGGAAGAGACCCCCCCAGCAGGATCTTGACCCCTGGATGGGATCTTAGTATGGTCTTGGAAGCTCTCTGTGACTCCCCATTCAAACAACTGAGCGAGATTAAGATAGATTTATTATCTTATAAGACCGCTATTCTCCTGGCTCTTTGCTTGGCGAAACGTGTGGGTGACCTCCATGCTTTGTCCGTACATCCAATGTGTACCAGGTTTGCCCCTGATGGGTCAAAGGTCACCCTAAGGCCTAATCCTGCATATATCCCCAAGGTTTTGACTTTAAACCCCAGAAGTCTGGATTTTGATCTCTCTTCTATTCCTAGTTCTAAAATGAACATAGTTGAATGATACAAAATATTTATGTTGTGTCACTATATGCAAAGTTAAAAGATGATGTCACCCACACTTTAACCCCCGATCATCTGCTCCCAAACAGGTCTCTCTTGAAAATGAGTTCTCATGACGCAATGAGACTACCTGTATAAATAAAGGGTAAACATCCTCTTCCAATGTTATCAGCCAATAAATGGCCGTTATTAATTGTTACCATCCCCATATGTAGTGGTCAGACTGCCCGTAACTCCTAGTGGGTTTACATTGTTCGTGTTGTTAGCAATGATAATACGATTGGAAATCTTGAAGGAAACTAAAACAGCAACAACATCCAAGAATATTTTTTGTAATCAATGAAGCAGAGACATAATCTTATTTTGGAAACAATTAGCTTTATTTTGAAACTCCAGTGTAAATCTTCTTTAATCATTGTGCTGGTGAAGATTCTCAGTCGTCCAGGACATGATAAAATCAAAAAAGGCGTTCAATACAGAACAACTGGACTTTATTTGTAGCAAAAAGACGTTTCGCTTCTCATCCGAGGAGCTTTATCAAGTTTATCAGCTTCATAGGATGTGTGTGTGTGTTTTCTGTAAGCTCTGTTTTCACACACTGAACTTTGAATGGGTCACAGATATGTGTTATCCCAAGTATGTGTGGGTGTTAGTTTCCAATTTACATATGTTGGTGCGTGTCAATGGCTTATCCTGGTTATAACTTCTCCCTCTCACTGTCTCCTCACTGAATTGATAAAGCTCCTCGGATGAGAAGCGAAACGTCTTTTAGCTACAAATAAAGTCCAGTTGTTCTGTATTGAACGCCTTTTTTGATTTCTTTAATCATTGTTCTTTGTTTTTATGTTGATTTTTTTTTTTACTTTGAATCCAAAATCAACCAATTTTCCGACTTAAAATTCTTGAAGGTTAAAGTTCTGATCAGAGATTAAATGGAGTCTGAGATTCTACAGGATCTATGGCTGCAACCATGATGGACAATTCCAAGTAAAGCATGCTGGGTGACAGAGATGCCTCTTTTCCACCGCTCGGCTCGGCTCGGGTTGGATCGGCTCAGATCGGCTCAGTTCGGGTCGGGTCACATCTATGTTCTGTTTCCACAGCTTTTTTGTACCCCTTCTGTGGGCGGGGTCCAGAATCCTACTCGTCTTACCACATGGTGGCAGTAGTGTTCCCTCAAGCTATTTACTACAGTACTAGCCACCACTAGAAGAAGAACACAATAAAGGCTTTGACAGAATGTTGTGAAAGAGATGTCATGCTATAATGAGTACCTCATGAGCTGTAATCTTTAAACCCAATTCATAATCCTACCTTGTTGCCTTCTTTAAACCCATGTATTTTCCAATTTAGTATTTTTACAATAAAGATGTATTAAAGCATATTTTATTATTTAGTTATGCACAAGGTGCTTGATAAAGTTGCAAAACCATATTTGTCTGAGCTGCTTCAACCTTCCTGCCCTCCCCGTTCTCAGATCAGCTGAGCAGTTGCTGCTGACAGTCCTCAAAACTTTTTAAATCTTATTTAAAAACACACACTTATTCCTTGGCTTTTAACACGTGCAGGGACGTGCAGAGCCCACTAAAGGGGCAGGTGCTCAGAAAAAAAAGGGGCACATCTAACCACATTTTAGGACAGAATATTAACAAAGTCTCATAGCTTTCAGAGTTTAATAAACAACGATAAATTACAAAATTGAAAAACAAGGGCACAGTGCAACTTTTTAGTGTACTGTAATCTATAAAATTATGAAAATGGGACCTCTCTATGGAGTTCAATTTGTTTCACAATTATTCTATAAAAAAACTAACCTCAATTACATAAAATAAAATTGTGATCAAGACATTTTGAATTGTAATTTTTTTTAACAAATAAAAGTTTTGCTTAAAAAAACTTTTAAATTAAAATCACAAATTTTTGTGTCATGAAGTGAAATAATTATTTGCGCATGTCAGAAATCTTTGCTTGCTATTCTAAGTTTTTGTTTGTCATTCAATGTTTTGCTTGCGATTCTCACATGACGTCGTGGGCAGTCTAAAATAGCAACAACAAAAAAGATTTCTGATGTGTGCAAATAAAAGTTTATGTTTTGCAAATAACTTTTTAAGTTCACGAGAGAAAAATTAGTTATTTAATTAAAAAATAAAATTAAGTTTTTATTTTTTTAAAAAAAAGAAGAAATTGTTACAATTCCAAAAGTTTTGATTACAATTTTATTTTACTTAACTGAGGTTAGTTTTTTTTTCATTGAATAATTGTGAAACAAATTTAACTCCATACTCTGCGAACCAGACCCTAAACTTACTTAAAGTCTGGATAGAGTTTTTTCCCCTTCATTTGTACGCTTTTATTGGACAGGAGCAACTTGATTGGTTATTACATACATTATATATATTATGGTAGTTCAGGGTGAGTTATTTTTAATTCTAAATGAATATTCTTGTTGGACTTTTATTTAAGTGCTATTCTCCTTCAAGATACATTTACCTAACGCTAGAATAAATGCAATGTACATTATGCAGCAAAGGAAGTTAGAAGATCTGACATATATCCATTATGGAGAGATGATAGGTTTTGGACGGGCAATGTGCTCCCTATTGCATAAGCCAGGGATGTCAAAGTCAAATACATGGAGGGCCAAAAAAACAAATTTGCTACAAGCCAAGGGACGGACTGGTTCAATGTTTATTATAAGGGGTTGATATAAGAATTTTTTTCTTCTTTCTGCACTCTTTTCATTCAATGTTTTCTTTTTGATTTTTTTTTTTTCTTCTTTCGGCTTTTCCCTGCGTTAGGGGTCACCACAGCGATCTAGTCGCACGAAGATTTGGCAGTTGTTTTTACGCCGGATGCCCTTCCTGACACAACCACAGACCACCGAGCAACCACAGCCCTCTGTGTGGAGTAGAGAGCTGATATCTAGGGTTCCCGGGGGAGCAGATGGTGTGGGTTAAGGGCCTTGCTCAAGGGCCCAGAGTGGGGCAGATGAGGGTGGAGACAGGTGTGACCGCTTCACTTATCCCACCCACATCTTTGATGTTGTCGGTACCGGGGCTTGAACCGGCGATCTTCCGATCACAAGCGCACCTTCTTAACCTCTGCGCCACCACTCCCAATTAATTTGTTTTATTTTATCTCTTTTAAATGAATGAATCTTCTTCTTTCTTCTTTTCCCTTTTTAGGGGTTGCCACAGCGAGTCATCCTCCTCCACCTCACTCTGTCCTCTGCATCCTCTGTCCTCACTCCAACTACCTTCATGTCCTCTCCAACTGCATCCATATATCTCCTCTTTGTCTTTTTCCTGCATTTCTAACATCCTTCTACCAATATACCCACTGTCCCTCCTCTGGACATGTCCAATCCATCTCAGTGTGTCCTCCCTAACTTTATCTCCCAGTTGTTCAACATGTGCTGTACCTCTGATTATCTCATTCCTGATCTTCTCCATCCTTGTCACTCCTAAGGAGAACCTCGGCATCTTCATTTCTGCCACTTCCAGTTCTTTCTCCTGTCTTTTTGTCAATGACACCTTCTCCAGACCATACAATATAGCTGTCTTGTAAACTTTTCCTTTGATCTTTGCTGACACCTTTTTGTCACAAATCACTCCTGAAACTTTTTTCCATCACTCCATCCTGCTTGGACTCTCTTTTTCACCTCTTTACCACATTTCCCATTTTTCTGGACAGTGGAACCCAAGTACTTGAAGTCCTACATCTTTGTGACCTCTGCTCCTTGTAGCCTCACTGTTCCACTGGCCTCCCTCTCATTCACACACATGTACTCTCTGTCTTAGTACTTCTTTTAAATTAATGAATAAATGGATTAAATAAAATATTAAATAGCTTTACATCTGCTAAGTTCTTGGCATAAATCAACACAGACATGTTCCCGATTTTAGTACTGTATTTTACATTGTTTTATAATGTAGCTGTTTATGTTTTTTTGACACAGTTTTCTTGTGATTTTTAATTAATATGCTTTTTTATGATTGTTGGCTGTAAGTATCAAGCTGCAAAATCCTTCATTTTCTACAGCTGATAGCTGTTGGTCATTAATTATGATGAAGTTTAACAACTTATCGGTGAACATTTGAGCTCCGTGGCTTCAGCAGTGTGTTTTTATTTTTCAATCCGGGGCGGGCGTTCTGATTTTGGTCAGCCGCTCTCAGCCTGTCCCTCCTACGAGACGGTCAGACAGCGGGTCGGACTGGATGCAGCTGGCCGCGGTCGGTCTCCCTGTTTCGGTTCAGCGAGAGTGGCGTCCCGCTGAAGCCCCGGAGCACAAATGTCCAATATAAAACTAACTTGACCGCGGTTTAATGTGGCACTATGGCTCTACAGACATTGCACGTTGCTGTCTTGCTGTGTTTAGTGTAAAATACTTCCACACAGCGGACATGTTACGATGAAAAGTTGGCTAGCTGTTAACTAAAGTGCTACTCACTCAATCCACACGCTGTAGCTGGCTGTAAAATGAAAGGGATTTCCTGAATGTGAGGCAGGTCTTGATGTCTATGCGCAGCATTATTACTCTGGGTTCATGAGACACGACTCCGGATCAGATTGGCCCCACCCCTACTACTACTGTTGCATTGTGGGGAATGTAGTGTTGGTACGTGACCGGAGGGCTTATTATGTTGTTTTTCTGGCAAAATACAAAAATAATAATAATAAAATAAAATAAATAATTTTAGTACATGTTATTATGTGTTAGAGGAGGGCTTAGAATAGGAAATTTAAAAAAATATATATATTTTTTTTTTCTTACCAAAAGGGCACTTGGGGGCAAGGAGAAAAAGGGGCAGGTGCTCAAGCCCCCATAGCCCCTCCCACGTGATCTTATCTTTTATGGCATGTTAACACTCCTGCAGTAAGACTGGTATATGTATTTATTTTTGTATGCTTTTTATAGTTTTTAATTAACTTGTCTTTTATGTTATTGTACAGCACTTTGGTTGACCCTGTGGTTTTTAAAATGTGCTTTATAAATAAAGTTGATTTAAAACATCACACTGTGATCTTTGAAACTGCCAGAGTTTCCCTGGTAAAGTTGCTGCTGGGTGGTAGATGGGTAGATGGATGGTCTGTGAATTCTTTAACTTTAAACTGTCCAAAGGACTTTGGCCACTTTTAATTTTTGACTTTTTTTGTATGACTTCATCCTAGAACCAAATAATTTATAACGTAATAACAGTTGAGCAGATTCTAATAATCTTTATCTTATGATTCTTTAAAGGTCAAATGCAAATGGAAAGTTCTCTTAACTTCCAGTATGGATTTAAACACAATACACACTTCACATTATAAAATAAGTTTAGGAAATTGAATGTTCGAGGACACCACTTAAGAAAATATAACGTTTAATAGGAAAAGTTTGAAGTGACAAACAGAAGTAACAAATTTCCATCTGGTGTCTCACGTCTTCCTCCAGAAGATGACACAGGTTGTTGAATTCTGGTGATTTTCTTCTGTTGACTGTAAAAGAAAAATGTGATTAATTTAGTCCAGAAACTGTTTTTTTTTTTTTTTAAACAACACAGTGTGATCACAACATGTTCATATACTGACTTTATCCTGTTGGAGTTATTTGAAATAAAATTCAATGTTTTATAGACATAAATGTGTCAAGCTACCTCCATTAATTTTCTCCCTTGTACTTTGTATCACATATTATCAATTATATCAAAAACCACATAGCTGATATTTTTCAAAAAAATATAGTGTGATCACAACATGTTCATATACTAAATGTATCCTGTTGGAGTTATTTGAAATAAAATTCGAATTTTTATAATTTATTTTCGTTGTGCACGCACAGGTTTGGAAGAAGTCAAAGCGAAACTACTTTAAATGCAGCAGATTTGACCACTACGTGACAATATTAAAGCGTGGTTGAGCTCAGGAACCCTCGTACTATAAAGTCAGCTATGAAATATATTTTATATCTGTTCATTGAGCTACATTTAAAGACATAAAGCCGCCCGCGCGCCGCGCGTTGCTCGTGGCGAACCTACTTTTTAAAATCCTGCAGTTTTGAGCAATACGTGATTTTATTAAGGACACGTTCAGCTGAAGACCCATCTTTGCTATAAATTTAAAAACAAATAATTGTTTTTACCGTGTTATTCATGTAAAGTCCTGCCGTGATCGCTTCCCTCGCTTCCGTGAAAACAGCTCGAGTCTCCTCCTTCCTCCTTCCGGAGCGGGTGAGCTCGCCTCGGCACCCCTCTGAAACCAGCCCAAAAATCTCAGGAAATCTCGCGCGGCTCAGCACGGAATATCCGGTGGAAAAGGATGAAAGGGGGTCTCTGCGACGCACATATGACGTAACATCCGACCCGAGCCGACCGGTGGAAAAGGGGCGTCACCGGTTGCAATGGCAACTCCCACCATGTTTGAGGAGCAGAAAGGAAAAGGGCAGCACACAGCAGCACTTTAACAGCAGAGACACAGACTGAAAAATTAGCCACAGTCAAAACGTCTCTGTGTGGAAACTGTAAGAGATCAAAGAACTTCTTGACCTGTGAGCTGCAGAAGTTTCTGATGATACCACAGGTTCATGTTCTTGTTTCAACAGTTGCACTGATAAGAAATAAAAAGGTAAAAAAATAAATAATTAAATGACCCTTTCATTCTAGTTTTTAAATGAAATTCTAAATTCAAATGTACTGGAAGTCAGTGAGACTTTGAGTGTGCATGCTCCTATCTGAGTGAAAAACACAAGTTCCAACACAAAAACACCACATTTTTTCATTCAACCTTTATTTATACAAGTTAGTCCCAATGAGCCTCGGAGACTCATTTACAAGAGACCTGGTTTTAACAAAAAATAATGACAACAGTAGACAATCATCAAAGAAAACAAATTTTGAAGAATAAATTAAAGAAAATGCTATAAAAAATAAACAAAAACAACTAGGTAATAAAGCGATGTAGAATACTAAAAAGAGGACGATTTCTGCGTAGGTTTTAGCCGTGAACTTAGCAGATGTTTGAAGCCACTTAGAGAGGTCAAGGTTGAAAGCCTCAGATCTTTTTGCAAGGTGTTCCAGGATACAGGAGCGGAGTAGGAGAAGGCCCTTTTGCCTAGTTATAACAATGTGTTATGTATTGCCATCGTATGTTCCCATACAAAGGATGAAATTGGCTCTCTGCTTTTAACTCATCCACCACCAGGTGGAGCAGTGTGCAGCTCTGGAATGCACCCAGGGAGCAAATGAGGATGAGGGTTAGGGTTAGAGACACCACGAGGTGTGCAATGACCAGGAATCGAACCCAGGACCCTCAGGTCCTGAGTCGGCTGCCCTGCCCCTACACCATCTCGCCCCCCTAATTCACTCTGCACTAAAGGAACATTGCATGTAATAATGTCCTGAGAGTGCACACTATAGATGCGTCCCAGTGGGTCATGAGGGCTCTCTAGGACCCTTTCGCTGTGTTGAAAAGATTTTGTCAATTGCGTTGAAAGTCCAGCTGACCAGATCCATGACAGTAGTTTTCGTTTCAGAAGATGTGTAATAGGAGCTCTGATACACAGACAGAGAGCAAAAAACAGGAGGAGAACAGAACAAGAGTAAAAAGAGTCTCTTGTGGGTGATTATGTTCTTAGATTCAAACTAAATGGAATAAACTGTGTTAATGTCTGTTTTACTGAGAGGATCAGTGAAAATGTATCTCACTGAGAGATTCAGTGATAAGGTGTGTCCATTACAGTCCTCAGAGACCAGGGTCAGGTCCACTACACATCTTCAGTGTACAATGTTCTACATAAATCAGAACACTGCATTCCTGTTACCTTTTTTGAAAATGACTAACAGAATAATAATAATTGTGCTTCAGCTATCAGATGTGTTTCTGTGTTTTGAGGGTTGTCCTTTATGTATTTTTCCAGCTTTTTGTGAACGTCCCGGAAACTTGAATGCTGCAGAATATTACCAGACCATAGATGATGGAGGAATGTATGTATGTGTGACTCAGTGTCACAAACAATATCCTGGTGGTCCGAAAACCTGCAAAAACAAGGGAAAGTGCAGAGTGTACAATGGCCTGGGAGTCGTGTGCGAGTATGTTCACAGTTTCAGATCTTTATAAAAAGTGTTCCTCCTAGCAGACCTAACGGTTGTGTCTTCTCTCCTCAGGTGTCAAAATGTAAACTCTACGTGGTACTTGGGCCGTGACTGCCACCTGCCCATACAGAAAACTGCATTTTTTGCAGGAATCAGTGTGACTCTAGCTGTCTTCATAGTGATGATTGGAGCCCTGACTGCAAACACATTCATCAACAAGCACAAACAGAAAAAGTAAGCTGTGCTCTTCAAAGCATTGATAGTCATTCACCACCTGGAGAACATGAATGAAGCACAACAAAAACTAGTCTCCTCTATTCAGTTATATTCAGTTGAATTCAATTCAGTTTATATAGCGCCAAATCACAACAAAGTTGTCTCAGGGCGCATTGCAGTTACATTCACATACATAGAAAAGCCAATTACAGTAGTAAAGTTCTCTATCTAAGGAATCCAGCAGACAAGTTGAATCTTGGCTTTGTTGCAGTCTCCCATCCTGAGAAAGCACAGTGGCAACAGTGGAAAGGAAAAACTCCCTTTTAAAAGGAAGAAACCTCCAGCAGAACCAGACTCAGGACAAGTGGTCATCTGTTTTGACCAGCTGGGTTTGAGATGAAAGAAAAGAGAGACAATCAAACACAGAATAGCAGGTCCAGATTTAGGTCCAGGTGTACCTGAAAGATAAAAACACATGTTAAGGATAGAAAAAATAATTACAAATACAAAACAGGTTGAGCAGAGTAAGAAAAGACAGTAGCAGAGTGAAAAATGTGGTCAGTTTGTCCTCCAGCAGTCTAAGCCTATAGCAGCATAAAGGCCTCGTTATACTTGCGCTTTGGTCCGCAGGCTGGAGCGCGCGCGCCGCGCGTGCACTCAGCCGTGCGGCGAAATGCGTTCACAGTTTTGCCGCTGTGTTTATGGTTGACGCACGGTGGCGCATGGCAAAGTGCTGTTCTTTTACGGACCAGCAGGAGGCAGTACCCTCTAAAACCTGTGCATATGTTGCAAGAAAGGTGTAGAAGAAGAAATCTACCGTAGAAGAAGAACTGTTTGAAATCACACAACAAAAACAAATAGCTTTCCGCTCGCGTGCTGAACTGTTGTCTTTATTTGCGGTTTTAATGCATGGAGTCAGCGGAGGAGAAAGCGATCACGTGACTTTTGGCGAAAAAACAAAAGAAAAGTCCGACTCCAGATCAGGAATGAAGGAGAATTTAATACATTTGTGTCACAAAACATTCCTCCATGCGTCGCGACGCCGTCTCCACGACCACAGCGGCGCAAACAGCTGCAGGCTCCGGCGTGAAGAGGGTGAAGGCTGTCGGTGGGGACCTGTCAATCAAATCGTAGCGCCCACGGCGCGCGCATAGGCTTGCGGAGTTTCAAAAATTCAGAGGTGCACGACACGCGCTAATCCCACGCACGGGGCCAATGCGCAAGGGGGGGGGGACTGCGATATTGTGTCACTTTTCGCGCGCGCACCCTCGCGCGCTGCGCGACACGTCGACTATAAATCTAGCTTAACTAAGGGATATCTCAGGAAACCCAAGCCGACCCTAACTATAGGATTTAGCAAGAAGGAAAGACTTAAGCCCAGTTTTAAAACTGGACAATGTGTCAGTCTCATAGACCGAGATTGGAAGTTGGTTCCACAAGAGAGGAGCCTGATAACTGAAAAGCTCTGCATCCCATTCTAGTTTTGGAAACTCTAAGAACCACAAGTAAACCTGTAGTCTGAGAGCGAATGTTTCTGTTATGAAAATATGGAACAATAAGATCTGTAATATAAGATAGAACTAGGTTGTTGAGAGCTTTGTTAATTAGAAATAAGATTTTGGATTCTATTCTAGATTTGACAGAGACCAAAGGAAAGAAGCTAAAATTGGAAATATATATAATCTCTCCTACTAACTCCAGTTAAGACTCTGAAAGCAGCATTTTGTATTAACTGAAGATGTTTTAAAGAAGTATTTGGACACCCAGATAATAAACCATTGCAATAGTCCAGTCTAGACGTGACAAATGCATGGACCAGTTTTTCGGCTTCATTTTTAGATAAGATGTTTCTAATTTTAGCGATATTGCACAAGTGGAAGAAGGTAGTTCTAGTAACGTTTTTAATTTGGGAGATAAAAGACATGTCCTGATCAAAAATAACACCAAGATTTTTAACATTAGAACTGGAGGCCAGATTAATGCCATCTAAGTTGGGAGAACGACTGAAAAAATAATTCCTAAGATGCTCAGGTCAAAAAACCAAAACTTCAGTCTTGTCTGTGTTCAAATTGTGAAAATTAAGGGTCATCCAGGTTTTTATGTCTTTAAGACATGCTTCATTGTGTTTAATGGACAAATATAATTGTGTCATCAGCATAACAATGAAAATGTATACCATGCTGTTTAATAACTTTACCTAATGGAAGCATATGAAAAGTAAAGAGTATTTGCCCAAGCACTGAGCCATGAGGAACTCCATGATTAACTTTGGTGTATGAAGAAGATTTATTATTTACATTTACAAACTGGAATCCATCAGGAAGATGTGATTTAAACCATTTTAGAGCTGTTTCTGTAATCCCAATATCATATTCAAGCCTCTTTAGTAAAATATTGTGATTAACTGTTTCAAATGCCCAGTTGCAAATGCTGGTCTAACAGGACCAGTATAGACACAAGTCCATTGTCTGAGTCCATGAGAATATCATTAGTGACTTTTACTAGTGCTTTTTTGTGCTATGATGATCTCTAAACCCTGACTGAAATTCTACAATCAAATTATTTCTTTGTAGATGTTCACGCAACTGACCTGCAACGATTTTCTCTAGAATTTTTTAGATGAAAGTCAGATTAGATATAGGTCTATAATTGTCCAGAATTTCTGAATCAAGGTCAGACTTCTTAAGTAAAGGTTTAATTACAGCAACCTTAAAGCACTGTGGTACATAACTATTCATTAAAGACAAATTAAGTAGGTCCAAAATGTGGACATTAATTAGGGAAAATACCTCTTTAAACAGTCTGGTTGGGATGGGATCTAGCAGACATGTGGATGGTTTGGATGAGGCTATTATTTTTGACAATTCAGAGAGTTCAACAGGACAAAAATGGTCCAAACACAAATCAGAGTCAGAGTCGGAGATTCTTTATTGTCATTCACACCACATGAGATGAAACAAGATTATGTACGCAGGGTCCCAGTTACATACAACAATAAAATGTAAAAGAAAAACAGTAATAACATCTAAGATATGAACTAAGAAAAACATCAACTAAAAATACACTAAGCATTAATATCATAGAAAACATTACTCCAAACAGCAGCACGAACATGAGTCTGCATGAGCAGATGAGCACGAATGAACACAGCAGCATGAAACAGATCAGCAGCAACATGAAACAGATCAGCAGCAACATGAAACAGATCAGCAGCAACATGAAACAGATCAGCAGCAACATGAAACAGATCAGCAGCAACATGATGTGATATTTCACAGTGATTATTCTGGTTATATATTCATGATTCTAACAGCCTCGGGGTAGAAGCTGTTCCTCAGTCTAGTGGTTCTACACTTAATGCTCTTCAACACTTCCGGTTCAAAATGGCGGCGCCAGTGTTTTCGGCTTGCCTCTCTCTGCAAACCTTGATTGTTTTTGTGTTGTTTTTTGCTTTTATGATTCATGGTGCAGACTCTCTGCTGGTGTATAATCACCAAACGCTTTTAAATCTCCGACCCTGTTTTACTTGGCTTCGTTTGTGCAAAATGGCCAGAAAACTTTTTTCCCTCCATTTCTGTCGGATGTGCCATCCTACCTGTGCCGCGCCCCCGCTCCACCTGCACGGAGAGGGCGCAGACGCCGCGGGAAACGCAGCAGCCGGCTGGTCAGACTGAAAGCCTGTTTGGCGTTGGCTGCTCTTTCTCATGGGCTTGGAGCTGCATCTACAACTTTCATTCTGGGTTGCTCCTCGGATCCTGTCAGCTCCTCTCAGATTCCTGCTGTCGGTCTGGATGAGTGGCATTCTGCACACTGCCTCTCCCTCCCCCATCTCCACACGCTTGGAATAAATCATCACAACCTGCTGAATCGAGCTCCTTGGATGGATTGCACTCCGGCTCTGGTACCATTTGTCAGCCTAGGAGGGGAACAGCCGGTGCGTTGACTCACCACCCCCACCTACGTGCGCACGGGGTGAATCATCACAACCTGCGGCTGTTGGACAGAGCTTCCCGGATGGATAACGTCACCCCCGCTCCGTCTCATGTTCACATGGCCCTGGTTAATGTTAGCTAACTAACAAGACCTTTATTCTGAAGGATTTCTTCTCCTCCCACGGTCTGGATTTTTTATTCTTAACTGAAACTTGGTTAACTTCTGGTGAGTCCAGTGCTTTTTGTGAACTCTTGCCACTGAACTGTTCTTCCTTCAGCTCTCCTAGGATGACCGGTAGTGGAGGAGGAATAGCAACTGTTTACAGAGAGAGCTATCCCTGTAAAAAAAAAATCACCCCTTTAACATTTTATTCCAGCTTTGAACTCAATTTATTTGAGCTTGGATCCTCACACCCGGTGCTGTGTTCTATTTTATACAGACCTCCAAAATACAAGGACTTTGTGACTGACTTTGCTGATTTTTTGGCAGGAGTGCTGCCTAAATATGACAGGATCCTGTTAGCTGGAGATTTTAATATCCACGTGTGTTGTACTGATAAACCGTTGGCCAAATATATTTGACAGCTGATTGATACATTTAATTTTGTTCAGGTTGTGTCTGGTCCAACACAAGAATGTGGCCACACCTTAGATCTTGTCTTAGCTAATGGTTTTAATGTTTCTAATCTGTAAATTTGTGATGCTACCTTCTCAGACCACATGCCTGTTGTGTTTGACATGCCGCTTGTCTGTCACTCAGTCAAACCTTGTGCTTCTGCACAGCCCTGTCAGGTCATTAACTCTTCCACTGCTGCTCAGTTCTCTGCTGCTTTTAGTTCTGCCATCAGCTCCAGGGATCCTGTGGTTCCTTGTTCAGATGTTGAGACTCTCTCCTCTCATTTTAACTCAGCTTGTCAGAATGTTTTAGATGATGTGGATCCATTAAAGATAAAAGATTCCAGACTGATGCCTGACTCCTGGGCTGATTATATCACACGTGCTGCCAGAAGCCAGTGCAGGAGAGCAGAGCGAAAATGGAAGAAGGACAAGTTGCAGGTGTTATTCCAAGCACTGATGGACAGCTGACCTTTCTATCAGTCCACAGTTAGAGCTGCAAAAAACAAATATTTATCTGACATAATTTCCACCAATTCTAACAATCCACATGTGCTTTTTAAAACCATCAGCTCTGTTCTTAAGGTCCCACAATCAATCAGCCCAGAGAACTCAGCTGAAGAGTGCGAGAACTTCCTGAGCTTTTTTACCAACAAGGTTGCAAACATTAGAACTCTTCTTAGCCCTCCTTCTTGTGACCCCTTCATCTCTGTTACACGCTCTGCTGTTTTCAGTCAGTTTGAACTTGTCACCCTGCCTTTTTAAAAATACATCACGGACCATATGAAGTCTGCTGGATCTTCA
This sequence comes from Garcialebias charrua, assembly GCA_038048925.1. NCBI lineage: Eukaryota > Metazoa > Chordata > Actinopteri > Cyprinodontiformes > Rivulidae > Garcialebias > Garcialebias charrua. The sequence goes on along the minus strand of JBBPBX010021695.1, from coordinate 4,209 downwards.
AATGATCCGATCCCACCTCGTATTTTTAAAGAGGTTTTCACACAGTGGCTCCTTCTGTGTACCAAATCATAAATGGTAGATTGACAAGTGGACAGGTACCTGCAAGTTCTAAACATGCAGTTATGACACCACTGATTAAAAAACCAGGTCTTGACTCCACAGACATGTCCAATTTTAGGCCTATTTCAAAACTGCCCTTTGTATCAAAGATCTTGGAGAAAATTGTGTACAACCAGTTAACGGCTTACTTAAACAACCACAACCTTCTTGAACTTCAATCCGGTTTTAAAACTCACCACAGTACTGAGTCAGCACTGTTGAAAGTTTTTCAATGACATTCTTTTAGCCACAGACTCTGGTCACTGTGTTGTTTTGATGCTGCTGGACCTAACCGCTGCCTTCGACACAGTGGTCCACCACATCCTCCTGTCTCGTCTAGAGAACTGGGTGGGCATTCAGGGTCCTGCCCTACAGTGGTTTAGATCCTATTTAACAGAGAGAAGCTTTTGTGTGTGTCTGGGTTCTGTGGAGTCCTCTGTAGCACCTCTCACATGTGGAGTACCTCAGGGATCTATACTTAGCCCCCTTGTTTTCCCTGTATTTACTACCTCTGGGATATATTCTCCGGAAACATGGTATTTCTTTTCATTTTTATGCAGATGACAGCCAAATTTATGTTCCATTGAAACAAGGTAAACAATACTCCCTGAACCAACTTCTGGATTGTATGGCTGAAGTCAGAGCATGGATGTCGCACAACTTTTTACATTTTAATGAGAAAAAGACTGAGGTCCTGTTATTTAAGCCCAGTGAGGGTTCCGTTGTTCATGCTGATCTGGGTCCTTTAACACAAAATCTGACTGAGACAGCAACTAACCTGGGTGTAAGGCTGGACAGTGATTTTAAACTGGATGCTCAGATTAAATCTGGTCAAGTCCAGCTTTTATCACCCGAGACAACTGGCTAAGGTGAAAGCATTCCTGTCACAACATCATTTTGAGATTTTAATCCATGCTTTCATCACAATCACATGATCACATGATTGTAGTTTTCTTTATTTTCTTTTTGGTAAGTGCAAATGCCTATTGCCAATGTGACGTGTGCTGCTGACCACTTGACCAGGTCACCCTTGTAAAAGAGATCTCGATCTCAATGGGCTCTACCTGGTTAAATAAAGGTGATTGATTGATTGATTGATTGACAACTCTTCTGGACTATTGCAATTCACTTTATGTCGGTCTGAGCCAGTCATTGACTCAACTTCAACTGGTTCCGAATGCTGCTGCTTGCCTTTTAACTGGTACCAGGAAACGAGAACACATCACCCCTGTCTTAAAATCCCTACACTGGCTCCCAGTTTGTTTCCGGATTAAGTTTAAGGTTATTTTGTTTGTATTCAAATGGCTTCATGGTCTCGCCCCACAGTATCTGTCTGACCTCCTCCAGTCGTACATTACCATACCATACCATACCATACCATTTTATTTATAAAGAACTTTAAACAGGAACAAGTCCACACCAAAGTGCTGAACAAACAAACAAGCAACAGGCACCACAGACAATGAAGTACAACACGAAAAACGTAAAAAACACTGCAGATCATAAATAAAACGATCAAACACCAATCAGCGGGTGTTGAAGGCAACAGAATAGTAGTGAGTTTTTAACCTGGATTTGAAAACTGAGAGGGTGGGGGCTGTCTGATGAGAAGCGGTAACTCGTTCCAGAGTCTAGGGCCAGCCACATAGAAGGCCCTGTCACCTCTGCGTTTAAGACGAGTTTCTGGGACTCTTAAAAGTACCCGGTCCTCTGACCTCAAAGCACGTGGAGGGACATATGGGTGTATCAGATCTGAGAGATAGGCGGGGGCGAGACTGTTCAGTGATTTGTAGACATACATGAGAATTTTGAACTGGATTCTAAGATGAGCCGGTAGCCAGTGCAGGGAGGCCAAGACTGGTGTAATGTGCTCTCCTTTGCGTGTACTGGTTAAAAATCGGGCAGCTGCGTTCTGGACCAGTTGTAGTCGTGCAATGGAGGCCTGACTGACGCCAAGCAGAAGTGAATTGCAGTAATCAAGCCTAGATGTAATGAATGCGTGAATCACTGTCTCCAGGTTATTTTTGGATAATATGGGCTTCAGCTGGACAGTCGCCTCAGCTGGAAAAAACAGGATTTAACGATCATGTTTACATGACTGTTGAGTTTCATGGAAGGATCCATTATCACATTATCCTCACACTCTCTGAGGTCAGCAGATCAGCTGCTGTTGGTCGTCCCAAAGTCCAACAGGAGGCTGAGAGGTGACCGAGCGTTCTCAGTCACTGCCCCTAAACTGTGGAATGAGCTGCCTTTGCACGTCAGACAAACTGACTCACTTCCTGTTTTTAAATCTGCTCTGAAGACGCATTTTTTTCTCTTTGGCTTTTAACACAGCTTGAAATGTTGGTTTTACTGTTTTTAAGTTATTTGTTCTATAGTTTTTACTGTTTGCAGTCTTGATCTGGTAGTCCATCACTTTTATGGTATTTGTTGAGTTTATAGTTTTATGCTTGTTTGTGTGTTGGTGTACAGCACTTCAAAAACGGAAGCAATTCAAATTGGTACATCACATCAAGTTCAACAACAAAAAATCCTCAGTATCACTTTCTCTGGCCAGAACATTTCTCTTTCCAGTACAGTCACCAATCTTGGTGTTATTTTTGATCCACAACTCACCTTTGAAAGCCATATAAAGCATATCTGTAAAACTTCTTTTTTTCATCTTCGAAATATTGCAAAGCTTCGGTCTACACTGTCCTTCACTGATGCAGAAAAGCTCGTCCATGCCTTTGTCTCCTCCAGACTGGATTACTGCAATGCACTTCTCTTCGGGATTCCTGGCAAGAACATACAAAAACTACAGTATGTCCAAAACAGCGCTGCCAGGGTCCTGATGAGAGTGCGTAAGTATGAACACATCACTCCTGTACTGCGTTCACTACACTGGCTTCCTGTTTCTGCCCGGATCACTTACAAAATTTATCTGCTCACCTTCCAGTGCCTGTATGGTAATGCACCATCTTATTTAAAAGAACTTCTCACTCCTCACTGTCCTTCCCGCACTCTCCGCTCTTCCAACACCCATCTTCTTCTCACTCCCAGGTCTCGGTCTCGCACAATGGGAGACCGGGCTTTCTCCTGCGCTGCCCCTCGGCTGTGGAACGCCCTGCCCTCATATCTGAGGGCCCCACAGACCGTGACATGTTTTAAAAAAGGTCTTAAAACCTTTCTTTGTATCCAGTTCTTAAATTAATTGAATTGTGCTATAGTTTTTATTGCACCCAGTTTTTATTTGAGTATTTTATCTGCATTTTGTGATTTTTTTTATGCTATCATCTGTGAGGCACTGTCCTCTTGGTTGTTCCTCCACTTAGTTGCATTTATGGTTGATTTTAATCTTGATTTTGTTTAATGTCCATTGTAGCACTTTGAGATCTGTTGTATGTAAAGTGCGTTATAAATATAAGTTATTATTATTATTTGGCCAACGGTGTTGTTTTAAAGTGCTTTATAAATAAAGTTGTATTGTATAGAGGGGTGTAAGAAACAAGAAACAGTTCCGGTTTCAGAACAGAATGCTGATATTTGTCTTGACTCAGATTAACACAGAGAGAGGGGGTGTAGGAGACACTGTCTCTTGAGGAAGTTTTGTCTTTTTGATGGACATTGGTTGGATGGAATAGAATACACAGCCAAGGTCCCTACCCTTGGCCACCACCCACCATGTGAAACCAGACATTGCACCAGACGCCTTTGGTCCCTCCCACAGGTGGTGAGCCCATGGAAAAGGGGACCCACATCTCCTCTTTGGGCTGTGCCCAGCTGGGCTCCATGGGTGAAAGCCTGTCCACCAGGCACTCGCCAGCATGCCCCACCTCCAGGCCCGGCTCCAGAGTGGGGCCCCACTAACCCAAGTCTGGGCGAGGAAACATTGATTCCCTTGGAATGGAATTTTTATTTAAAATAAATTATTTGCAATTATTTAGCACCTGTGTGCTGCCCAAAGCTTCAGAAAACACATCCTCTTGCACAAGTGTGCAGCAGAACCTGCAGGAGAAGCTTCCTCCTTTAGCATCTCCGCTTAGCAGTGGAGGTAGCGCTGAGTTTAGAAGCGTTTTAGAATATTGCAGTAGTATGAGAAGGGTTAAAAACACCTTAAAAAAACAC
>JBBPBX010021694.1:19379-42128 GCA_038048925.1 Garcialebias charrua | reverse complement strand
AAGAACAAAAATGAAGATAACCAGTGAAGTATCTGTGGACTTCCGAATATGGGTACTTTACCAAAGTTGAAAAAGAGGATAGCTATGTTTACATGGACATAAGTAATCGGATCAAACGGCCGAACGGATCAAAAGTCCGTCATGTAAACACCCCGGTCGGGTTATTTTTTGTGTATTCGGCGTGATCCGACCTAATTTGCGATCCGTTCGAAACGGGTGGTTTACGCCGATCCGTAGCCCGATGTGTGCGCATGTAAACACATGATCTGTTCCTTTTACCGGACTGTGGGAAACTGTCCTGACTGCGCATGTGCGCTGCGCGCACCCCCATCCCTCCCTCCCTCTCCCCCCTCGTGTTTACTTCTCCGCCTGGGCTGGCTAGTGGGTAGATGCTAACGCATGGTGGGGAAGTAAAACTGGTCGGTGAGCGATGCAACATTTGTAATGGAAACGTTAAAATAGCTCAAAACTATCGAACGCCTTGACCGAACGTGTAGTTATTCAAACAAGTACATGAAAAGCTGGAAGAAGCTGGAGATCGCTGGAAGAGCTTAAAGCTAAGTGCTACAAAGCTAAAAACAAAAACGGGACAAGTGGCTACGACCCCACCACTTTTTTATTTTACGTGTTGATGAACTGATGAGATCTGCCACTTCCAACACAGCAGGCAGCGGTGTGGATCTAGGTATGAGGAGGAGAGGAATCTGAGGAGAGGAAGCTAACCAGGAGCAAAGCATCCTTTCTGGTAAGTTAGACTCTTCAAAACACATTAACCCTCTGTACTGTATTACTTGAGTAATTAGAAACAACAAATATGTAAAAATGTAATTATAATAAGAAATAAGAGTAGCTGTAGGGCTAGCATAGAACTACAGTATACTGTATTGTACATTAAAACTCCAACTAACCAGATAATTAACCTAACACATTTCAACATATCAGGGGTCCAGTTAAACTTTTATTTTGTTTGTTTTTCAGATGATGAGTCCAGCTTTGAAGAGGCAGCAGCACACAACAGACAGTGGCAGGTGATGGTGGCACGTGGCAGGTGATGGTGGCAGGTGGCAGAAGATGCAAGAGTCCCACATCTTCTACTGAGGAATCCCAAGAAGTTCACACATGAGCTTTAGAACAACTCAAAACTGATTTGAAAATGTTTCAATTCTCCACAACCATGTTTCTTTGTCCCCTGACAGATATGTAAATGTATTTTTTACACAGACATTAGGATTGATAGTTTATGGTACAATTAAGATGTCCTAACTTAATACAGTCAGGTGGTTTAATAAGGACTCTGAGTTTCTGCATGACTCACAGGATAAAAACACATTTGCTGTTCTATCAGGATACAGAAACATACATTTTGGAAGTAAAATCGATTATTTTGTCACCAATTTTGTTTTCCGAAATCACATGCATACATCGAAATTGTGAAAGTATGTGATGAGTTGTTAAAGAAGTTACTGAATTACAGGTTACTGTAGTTTTTAAATGACCAAAGAAATTTTTTGTTGTTATCATTACAAGATGTGATCTGTGCACATCGTCTGTTTTGTACAAACGTTTTGAACGTTTAATTTTTATGTTTTTCTGATATACCTCAAATTGCACTAAGAATGAAACATGTTTCAAACAAGCAATTTCAACTGTTTACAAGAATGTGTTAAAATGTTTGGTCCATTAAAGAGCTCAGATGTTCACTAGTATTACTTGCAGTTGTTTATTGTGATAATAATTTTATACAAATGTTAACTGCATGTGAACACAAATACATAAGTACAGTATCTTTTTAGAAGAACTCTCCACTGTGACTTCAGAAACCCGGTCATCTCTACCTCCACCTGACAGCGCCAAGGTAAACATTAAATGACTTGTTGAGGAGTCAGACGAGGACAGTTTGCGTATCCTTTGACGAGCCAGTCCAACAGCGGGCACGATCACCAACAATGAAGAGACGGACGTCCTTTGCTTCAATGTTCCTCACAGACTGCAAAAAAGGACATGCCAATATTTAGTGTTCAACTTTTTATTTGTTTAAAGTTATGGTTCAAACAAATTTTATTTGAAAGAAAACTTTACAGCTAAGTATGTCTTCTGATATACTTAGCTGTAATAGTTGTAAAATTAAATACAATATAGTAAATGTTAGCCTTACATTTTGGCAACATTTAACTATTTGTTTAAAGACATGGTTCAAACAAATTTTATTTTAAATAAAACTTTACAGCTAAGCATCTCTACTTTGAGATACTGTACTTAGCTGTAATCGTTGTAGTAATACTAAATACAATATAGTAAATACAGTATTAGCCTTACTTTTGTCAACAGATGAGCCCTTTGATAGAGTCTGAGTGGCGCAGGACATTGGCATCATGGCAGGGCACTGCCTGGCATCGTGACACTGATGCTCCAGAAACAGGAAAACAGAGGAAGAATAGTAATTAATAACAAATACAGACAGTATCACGCAGACAGGTAGAAAAGTAAAGGACAAAAAGTTTATTAGCATACAGCGTTTTTATTATCTTACCAACAGTTGTTGTCCACGACAGCTTGGAGGACAGAGGACGTCCAGCGCTCTCATCCTGTGAATAAAAAAACTAAAAGCACGCGCTGCTTCACCTGTAGTTCAATCAGGGAGTGCAGTAAAAACTCAGTCTCCGTCATTACAGTCTGGCGCGGGTCCATTTTGGACGCGTATGTTTACTTTCGTCCCGGAAGTAGCTTCTTCTTCTGTGGTTTTTACGAAAGTAACTTCCTCTTCGTTTTTTTTTTTTAAGGGGAGTGTACCACTCTGCGCATGTCAGAACTTCTGATCAGAATAAAAGCCTGCTGCATGTAAACACTCGTCATGAACGGATTGGGCCCATGTAAACGGTGCTATCTAATTATGCAATCAGAACACATTTCAATCCGGTCACAGAATTTTGCCCATGTAAACATAGCTGATGTCATAAAGAAGACAGGAACAAGGTGTGTTTGATAAGTTACCTCTGATTGAGCTACGTTGATTCCAATGGGCAGCAGTCACAAGGTCTAATTCACATGTAGGTCCTGGGTACAACCCCAAGTGCAACCAACCAGGACCAATGTTTTCCAGAGGCCAGTCAAGAACTATTGTTTGTTCCAGAAAGCAGTGTTGACGATCAATTCCTTTTCCTTGTCCTCTGGTCATATTGTCAGGCAAGTTGGACAGCCTTATCACTGTCAAATCTGTCTCAATTGTTGTATTCAACTAGAGAAAGTCTTCTACACAACAAAGTGAAATTGTGAGGTAGTAAAATTGTTGATGTTATGGGTTTAAGATTTAGAAAAATCTTTGCAATTGTACAAGAGGTGCAAAACCATTAAGTGAAAGAAAACAGTATGCAGCTGGCAAACCCCTTCGTCTGGAATAACACAACCGGATGATTGAGTAAAATTGAGGAAACTGATCACCGCAAGACTTTCACAGACATGAGAAGTCACACTAAGTAAACAGATGGCATGTGCTGTGAGGTTCCATGGTGTAGCGGGCATCACGTCTGTTTCACACGCAGAAGGTCCTGGGTTCAAGTCCCAGTGGAACCAAAAGTTGTCCATCTTTTCTATTGTTTTAATAGAATTAGTTTTGACCAGCAGATCATTATCATTGAACCTCATATCATACTACAAAGGAGGTTGTACCCCTTTTCCTGCATGAATTTCTCTTGTTTAAAAAAAACATTACTTAAACCTTTCAACAAAACTTAATAAAATTGTGAGTTATTAATTTGTTGATGCTACAGATTTTGGTTTTTGAAAAATCTTTGAAACTGTACGAGGGCTACTGTACACAAAATAAAAAGCAACAGTCCACAACAAGCAAACAGCTTCTTTTCGATGCATAACTGGATGAGTGTAAATAAGGAAATAATTGAAATTGCAAAACTTTTTTCACATTAAAAGCCACATTGACGTACACGGGTGTCTGTTATTGCATGGTTCCATGGTGTAGCGGGCATCACGTCTGCTTAACACGCTGAAGGTCCTGTGTTCAAACCCCAGTGGAACCATCATTCCCTGTATGTTCCTCACAAACAAAAACCTGCAACAATCATTCGAGTTGCTTCATCTTACATTGTAGAAGTGACAATATTTTACTGCGGTAATCTGCTGTTTGTTGTGGAAGTTACTAAGTTATAAATCTTTGCAACACACTATGAAGTTGCATGACCTTTTCAAAGATTGTATTCAAGGTTTACTTTAAGAAAATGTTTTAACATAGGTTGACTTAAAAGATGTCTACAGTCATTCTCAGACCCTGATTTTGACTTGTATTGACTGTAGGAGCTTCATTATGTCGAAAGGAATTCCAAACTACCTTGCTTTGAAAGCTCCATTGTAAGAACAAAAATGAAGATAACCAGTGAAGTATCTGTGGACTTCCGAATATAGGTACTTTACCAAAGTTGAAAAAGAGGATGTCATAAAGAAGACAGGAACAAGGTGTGTTTGATAAGTTACCTCTGATTGAGCTACGTTGATTCCAAAGTGCAGCAGTCACAAGGTCTAATTCACATGTAGGTCCTGGGTACAACCCCAAGTGCAACCAACCAGGACCAATGTTTTCCAGAGGCCAGTCAAGAACTATTGTTTGTTCCAGAAAGCAGTGTTGACGATCAATTCCTTTTCCTTGTCCTCTGGTCATATTGTCAGGCAAGTTGGACAGCCTTATCACTGTCAAATCTGTCTCAATTGTTGTATTCAACTAGAGAAAGTCTTCTACACAACAAAGTGAAATTGTGAGGTAGTAAAATTGTTGATGTTATGGGTTTAAGTTTTAGAAAAATCTTTGCAATTGTACAAGAGGTGCAAACCATTAAGTGAAAGGAAACAGTATGCAGCTGGCAAACCCCTTCGTTTGGAAAAACAACCGGATGATTGACTAAAATTGAGGAAACTGATCACCGCAAGACTTTCACAGACATGAAAATTCACACTAAGTAAACAGATGGCATGTGCTGTGAGGTTCCATGGTGTAGCGGGCATCACGTCTGCTTTACACGCAGAAGGTCCTGGGATCAAGTCCCAGTTTAGCCAAAAGTTGTCCATCTCTTCTATTGTTTTAATAGAATTACTTTTGACCAGCAGATCATTATCATTGAACCTCATATCATACTACAAAGGAGGTTGTACCCCTTTTCCTGCATGAATTTCTCTTGTTTAAAAAAAGAAACATTACTTAAACCTTTCAACAAAACTTAATAAAATTGTGAGTTATTAATTTGTTGATGCTGCAGATTTTGGTTTTTGAAAAATCTTTGAAACTGTACGAGGGCTACTATACACAAAATAAAAAGCAACAGTCCACAACAAGCAAACAGCTTCTTTTCGATACATAACTGGATGAGTGTAAATAGGAAATAATGGAAACTGCAAAACTTTTTTTCACATTAGCCACATTGACGTACACGGGTGTCTGTTATTTCATGGTTCCACGGTGTAGCGGGCATCACGTCTGCTTAACAGGCAGAAGGTCTTGTGTTCAAACCCCAGTGGAACCATCATTCCCTGTATGTTCCTCACAAACAAAAACCTGCAACAATCATTTGAGTTGCTTCATCTTACATCGTAGAAGTGACAATATTTTACTGCGGGAATCTGCTGTTTGTTGTGAAGGTTACTAAGTTATGTATCTTTGCAAAACACTATGAAGTTGCATGACGTTTTCAAAGATTGTATTCAAGGTTTACTTTCAGAAAATGTTTTAACATAGGTTGACTTAAAAGATGTCTAGAGTCATTCTCAGACCCTGATTTTGACTTGTATTGACTGTAGGAGCTTCATTATGTCGAAAGGAATTCCAAACTACCTTGCTTTGAAAGCTCCATTGTAAGAACAAAAATGAAGATAACCAGTGAAGTATCTGTGGACTTCCGAATATGGGTACTTTACCAAAGTTGAAAAAGAGGATGTCATAAAGAAGACAGGAACAAGGTGTGTTTGATAAGTTACCTCTGATTGAGCTACGTTGATTCCAAAGTGCAGCAGTCACAAGGTCTAATTCACATGTAGGTCCTGGGTACAACCCCAAGTGCAACCAACCAGGACCAATGTTTTCCAGAGGCCAGTCAAGAACTATTGTTTGTTCCAGAAAGCAGTGTTGACGATCAATTCCTTTTCCTTGTCCTCTGGTCATATTGTCAGGCAAGTTGGACAGCCTTATCACTGTCAAATCTGTCTCAATTGTTGTATTCAACTAGAGAAAGTCTTCTACACAACAAAGTGAAATTGTGAGGTAGTAAAATTGTTGATGTTATGGGTTTAAGTTTTAGAAAAATCTTTGCAATTGTACAAGAGGTGCAAACCATTAAGTGAAAGGAAACAGTATGCAGCTGGCAAACCCCTTTGTTTGGAAAAACACAACCGGATGATTGACTAAAATTGAGGAAACTGATCACAAGACTTTCACAGACATGAAAATTCACACTAAGTAAACAGATGGCATGTGCTGTGAGGTTCCATGGTGTAGCGGGCATCACGTCTGCTTTACACGCAGAAGGTCCTGGGTTCAAGTCCCAGTGGAACCAAAAGTTGTCCATCTCTTCTATTGTTTTAATAGAATTAGTTTTGACCAGCAGATCATTATCATTGAACCTCATATCATACTACAAAGGAGGTTGTACCCCTTTTCCTGCATGAATTTCTCTTGTTTAAAAAAAGAAACATTACTTAAACCTTTCAACAAAACTTAATAAAATTGTGAGTTATTAATTTGTTGATGCTGCAGATTTTGGTTTTTGAAAAATCTTTGAAACTGTACGAGGGCTACTATACACAAAATAAAAAGCAACAGTCCACAACAAGCAAACACCTTCTTTTCGATACATAACTGGATGAGTGTAAATAAGGAAATAATGGAAACTGCAAAACTTTTTTCACATTAAAAGCCACATTGACGTACACGGGTGTCTGTTATTGCATGGTTCCATGGTGTAGCGGGCATCACGTCTGCTTAACACGCAGAAGGTCCTGGGTTCAAACCCCAGTGGAACCATCATTCCCTGTATGTTCCTCACAAACAAAAACCTGCAACAATCATTCGAGTTGCTTCATCTTACATTGTAGAAGTGACAATATTTTACTGCGGTAATCTGCTGTTTGTTGTGGAAGTTACTAAGTTATAAATCTTTGCAAAACACTATGAAGTTGCATGACGTTTTCAAAGATTGTATTCAAGGTTTACTTTAAGAAAATGTTTTAACATAGGTTGACTTAAAAGATGTCTACAGTCATTCTCAGACCCTGATTTTGACTTGTATTGACTGTAGGAGCTTCATTATGTCGAAAGGAATTCCAAACTACCTTGCTTTGAAAGCTCCATTGTAAGAACAAAAATGAAGATAACCAGTGAAGTATCTGTGGACTTCCGAATATAGGTACTTTACCAAAGTTGAAAAAGAGGATGTCATAAAGAAGACAGGAACAAGGTGTGTTTGATAAGTTACCTCTGATTGAGCTACGTTGATTCCAAAGTGCAGCAGTCACAAGGTCTAATTCACATGTAGGTCCTGGGTACAACCCCAAGTGCAACCAACCAGGACCAATGTTTTCCAGAGGCCAGTCAAGAACTATTGTTTGTTCCAGAAAGCAGTGTTGACGATCAATTCCTTTTCCTTGTCCTCTGGTCATATTGTCAGGCAAGTTGGACAGCCTTATCACTGTCAAATCTGTCTCAATTGTTGTATTCAACTAGAGAAAGTCTTCTACACAACAAAGTGAAATTGTGAGGTAGTAAAATTGTTGATGTTATGGGTTTAAGTTTTAGAAAAATCTTTGCAATTGTACAAGAGGTGCAAACCATTAAGTGAAAGGAAACAGTATGCAGCTGGCAAACCCCTTCGTTTGGAAAAACACAACCGGATGATTGACTAAATTTGAGGAAACTGATCACTGCAAGACTTTCACAGACATGAGAATTCACACTAAGTAAACAGATGGCATGTACTGTGAGGTTCCATGGTGTAGCAGGCATCACGTCTGCTTCACACGCAGAAGGTCCTGGGTTCAATCCCAGTGGAACCAAAAGTTGTCCATCTTTTCTATTGTTTTAATAGAATTAGTTTTGACCAGCAGATCATTATCATTGAACCTCATATCATACTACAAAGGAGGTTGTACCCCTTTTCCCGCATAAATTTATCTTGTTTAAAAAAAGAAACATTACTTAAACCTTTCAACAAAACTTAATAAAATTGTGAGTTATTAATTTGTTGATGCTGCAGATTTTGGTTTTTGAAAAATCTTTGAAACTGTACGAGGGCTACTATACACAAAATAAAAAGCAACAGTCCACAACAAGCAAACACCTTCTTTTCGATACATAACTGGATGAGTGTAAATAAGGAAATAATGGAAACTGCAAAACTTTTTTTCACATTAAAAGCCACATTGACGTACACGGGTGTCTGGTAATGCATGGTTCCATGGTGTAGCGGGCATCACGTCTGCTTAACACGCAGAAGGTCCTGGGTTCAAACCCCAGTGGAACCATCATTCCCTGTATGTTCCTCACAAACAAAAACCTGCAACAATCATTCGAGTTGCTTCATCTTACATTGTAGAAGTGACAATTATTTTACTACGGTAATCTGCTGTTTGTTGTGGAAGTTACTAAGTTATGTATCTTTGCAAAACACTATGAAGTTGCATGACGTTTTCAAAGATTGTATTCAAGGTTTACTTTAAGAAAATGTTTTAACATAGGTTGACTTAATAGATGTCTACAGTCATTCTCAGACCTTGATTTTGACTTGTATTGACTGTAGGAGCTTCATTATGTCGAAAGGAATTCCAAACTACCTTGCTTTGAAAGCTCAATTGTAATGCCAAAAATGAAGATAACCAGTGAAGTATCTGTGGACTTCCGAATATGGGTACTTTACCAAAGTTGAAAAAGAGGATGTCATAAAGAAGACAGGAACACCTGGACTGGAGATGCAACAGTGAAGCGTCTACAAGAAGGGACAGAGCAAACTGTACTTCTTGAAGAAGCTGAAGTCCTTCAATGTTTGCAGCAATATGCTCCATATCTTCTATAAGTCTGTTGTAGAGAACACTATCTCTTTTGCTATCATCTGCTGGGGTAGCAGCACCAGAGCAAGTGACTGAAAAGAGATCAACAAGCTAATAAAGAAGGCTTGTTCAGTTCTGGGGACTCCTCTAGAACCTTTGGAGATTATTGTACAAGGAAGTATTCTTCATCAAATGAAGAACATTATAGACAACCCTCAGCATCCTCTTCATCAGACTGTCATCCAACAACAGAGTGTCTTCAGTCAGATGCTTCTTCAGATCAACTGTAAGACAAGAGATCCTTCCTGCTCACAGCCATCAGCATCTAGAACAACTCTTTAATGAAACCAGGATGAAGAGTTACAACAACATTTAATTTACCTCTGGGATTAATAACGTATTTTTGAATTGAATTAAATTTAATCTATTTTCTGTCAAATGCAGATGCATGATATGATGCAACTTCAGTGCAGAGCTTGAACTGAATACATTTTTAGTTAGCTTAACTGTTTCCCACAATGTAGCATGTCTAAATGGTGATGTACATTGGCCATGGGGCTGGAGATTGGAGTTTGCGGACGACACAACAGTGGTAGGTCTCATCAGCAACAACGACGAGACGGACTACAGGAACGAGGTGAGCCGCTTGGCCTTGTGGTGCGGACACAAAGAAGACAGGAAAGGTGTGTTTGATAAGTTACCTCTGATTGAGCTACGTTGATTCAAAAGTGCAGCAGTCACAAGGTCTAATTCACATGTAGGTCCTGGGTGCATCCCCAAGTGCAACCAACCAGGACCAATGTTTTCCAGAGGCCAGTCAAGAACTATTGTTTGTTCCAGAAAGCAGTGTTGACGATCAATTCCTTTTCCTTGTCCTCTGGTCATATTGTCAGACAAGTTGGACAACCTTATCACTGTCAAATCTGTCTCAATTGTTGTATTCAACTAGTGAAAGTCTTCTACACAACAAAGTGAAATTGTGAGGTAGTAAAATTGTTGATGTTATGGGTTTAAGATTTAGAAAAATCTTTGCAATTGTACAAGAGGTGCAAACCATTAAGTGAAAGGAAACAATATGCAGCTGGCAAACCCCTTCGTTTGGAAAAACCCAACCGGATGATTGACTAAAATTGAGGAAACTGATCACCTCAAGACTTTCACAGACATAAGAAGTCACACTAAGTAAACAGATGGCATGTGCTGTGAGGTTCCATGTTGTAGCGGGCATCACGTCTGCTTCACACGCAGAAGGTCCTGGGTTCAAGTCCCAGTGGAACCAAAAGTTGTCCATCTTTTCTATTGTTTTAATAGAATTAGTTTTGACCAGCAGATCATTATCATTGAACCTCATATCATACTACAAAGGAGGTTGTACCCCTTTTCCTGCATGAATTTCTCTTGTTTAAAAAAAGAAACATTACTTAAACCTTTCAACAAAACTTAATAAAATTGTGAGTTATTAATTTGTTGATGCTGCAGATTTTGGTTTTTGAAAAATCTTTGAAACTGTACGAGGGCTACTATACACAAAATAAAAAGCAACAGTCCACAACAAGCAAACACCTTCTTTTCGATACATAACTGGATGAGTGTAAATAAGGAAATAATGGAAACTGCAAAACTTTTTTCACATTAAAAGCCACATTGACGTACACGGGTGTCTGTTATTGCATGGTTCCATGGTGTAGCGGGCATCACGTCTGCTTAACACGCAGAAGGTCCTGGGTTCAAACCCCAGTGGAACCATCATTCCCTGTATGTTCCTCACAAACAAAAACCTGCAACAATCATTCGAGTTGCTTCATCTTACATTGTAGAAGGGACAATATTTTAATGCGGTAATCTGCTGTTTGTTGTAGAAGTTACTAAGTTATAAATCTTGGCAAAACACTATGAAGTTGCATGACGTTTTCAAAGATTGTATTCAAGGTTTACTTTAAGAAAATGTTTTAACATAGGTTGACTTAAAAGATGTCTACAGTCATTCTCAGACCCTGATTTTGACTTGTATTGACTGTAGGAGCTTCATTATGTCGAAAGGAATTCCAAACTACCTTGCTTTGAAAGCTCCATTGTAAGAACAAAAATGAAGATAACCAGTGAAGTATCTGTGGACTTCCGAATATAGGTACTTTACCAAAGTTGAAAAAGAGGATGTCATAAAGAAGACAGGAACAAGGTGTGTTTGATAAGTTACCTCTGATTGAGCTACGTTGATTCCAAAGTGCAGCAGTCACAAGGTCTAATTCACATGTAGGTCCTGGGTACAACCCCAAGTGCAACCAACCAGGACCAATGTTTTCCAGAGGCCAGTCAAGAACTATTGTTTGTTCCAGAAAGCAGTGTTGACGATCAATTCCTTTTCCTTGTCCTCTGGTCATATTGTCAGGCAAGTTGGACAGCCTTATCACTGTCAAATCTGTCTCTGTTGTATTCAACTAGTGAAAGTCTTCTACACAACAAAGTGAAATTGTGAGGTAGTAAAATTGTTGATGTTATGGGTTTAAGTTTTAGAAAAATCTTTGCAATTGTACAAGAGGTGCAAACCATTAAGTGAAAGGAAACAGTATGCAGCTGGCAAACCCCTTCGTTTGGAAAAACACAACCGGATGATTGACTAAATTTGAGGAAACTGATCACCGCAAGACTTTCACAGACATGAGAAGTCACACTAAGTAAACAGATGGCATGTGCTGTGAGGTTCCATGGTGTAGCAGGCATCACGTCTGCTTCACACGCAGAAGGTCCTGGGTTCAATCCCAGTGGAACCAAAAGTTGTCCATCTTTTCTATTGTTTTAATAGAATTAGTTTTGACCAGCAGATCATTATCAGTGAACCTCATATCATACAGCAAAGGAGGTTGTACCCCTTTTCCCGCATAAATTTATCTTGTTTAAAAAAAGAAACATTACTTAAACCTTTCAACAAAACTTAATAAAATTGTGAGTTATTAATTTGTTGATGCTGCAGATTTTGGTTTTTGAAAAATCTTTGAAACTGTACGAAAGCTACTATACACAAAATAAAAAGCAATAGTCCACAATAAGCAAACACCTTCTTTTCGATACATAACTGGATGAGTGTAAATAAGGAATTAATGGAAACTGCAAAACTTTTTTTCACATTAAAAGCCACATTGACGTACACGGGTGTCTGGTAATGCATGGTTCCATGGTGTAGCGGGCATCACGTCTGCTTAACACGCAGAAGGTCCTGGGTTCAAACCCCAGTGGAACCATCATTCCCTGTATGTTCCTCACAAACAAAAACCTGCAACAATCATTCGAGTTGCTTCATCTTACATTGTAGAAGTGACAATTATTTTACTACGGTAATCTGCTGTTTGTTGTGGAAGTTACTAAGTTATGTATCTTTGCAAAACACTATGAAGTTGCATGACGTTTTCAAAGATTGTATTCAAGGTTTACTTTAAGAAAATGTTTTAACATAGGTTGACTTAATAGATGTCTACAGTCATTCTCAGACCTTGATTTTGACTTGTATTGACTGTAGGAGCTTCATTATGTCGAAAGGAATTCCAAACTACCTTGCTTTGAAAGCTCAATTGTAATGCCAAAAATGAAGATAACCAGTGAAGTATCTGTGGACTTCCGAATATGGGTACTTTACCAAAGTTGAAAAAGAGGATGTCATAAAGAAGACAGGAACACCTGGACTGGAGATGCAACAGTGAAGCGTCTACAAGAAGGGACAGAGCAAACTGTACTTCTTGAAGAAGCTGAAGTCCTTCAATGTTTGCAGCAATATGCTCCATATCTTCTATAAGTCTGTTGTAGAGAAAATTATCTCTTTTGCTATCATCTGCTGGGTTAGCAGCACCAGAGCAAGTGATTGAAAAGAGATCAACAAGCTAATAAAGAAGGCTTGTTCAGTTCTGGGGACTCCTCTAGAACCTTTGGAGATTATTGTACAAGGAAGTATTCTTCATCAAATGAAGAACATTATAGACAACCCTCAGCATCCTCTTCATCAGACTGTCATCCAACAACAGAGTGTCTTCAGTCAGATGCTTCTTCAGATCAACTGTAAGACAAGAGATCCTTCCTGCTCACAGCCATCAGCATCTAGAACAACTCTTTAATGAAACCAGGATGAAGAGTTACAACAACATTTAATTTACCTCTGGGATTAATAACGTATTTTTGAATTGAATTAAATTTAATCTATTTTCTGTCAAATGCAGATGCATGATATGATGCAACTTCAGTGCAGAGCTTGAACTGAATACATTTTTAGTTAGCTTAACTGTTTCCCACAATGTAGCATGTCTAAATGGTGATGTACATTGGCCATGGGGCTGGAGATTGGAGTTTGCGGACGACACAACAGTGGTAGGTCTCATCAGCAACAACGACGAGACGGACTACAGGAACGAGGTGAGCCGCTTGGCCTTGTGGTGCGGACACAAAGAAGACAGGAACAATTAAGGTGTGTTTGATAAGTTACCTCTGATTGAGCTACGTTGATTCAAAAGTGCAGCAGTCACAAGGTCTAATTCACATGTAGGTCCTGGGTGCATCCCCAAGTGCAACCAACCAGGACCAATGTTTTCCAGAGGCCAGTCAAGAACTATTGTTTGTTCCAGAAAGCAGTGTTGACTATCAATTCCTTTTCCTTGTCCTCTGGTCATATTGTCAGACAAGTTGGACAGCCTTATCACTGTCAAATCTGTCTCAATTGTTGTATTCAACTAGTGAAAGTCTTCTACACAACAAAGTGAAATTGTGAGGTACAGGTAGTCCCCGATTTACGAGCGAGATCCGTTACAACGAGGCGCTCGTAAACCGGAAATCTCGTATTTCGGAACGGTTGCCATGTCTCTCGTAAATCCGGAATTTCGCTCGTAAATTGGAACGGTTTCGCTAGCGCGACTACAAACACTCGTTTTTCATCAAAAAACTGCTTATGAGTGCATAAAAATGATCGGAAACGTGTGTCAACATGTTTAGCTAACGAACTGTGGTGAAAAAACACATGAAAACTCAGTATTTTTTGCGTTTTTTCCAAAAATTCGCCAGCTCGTAAGTCTGGAACCTCATAGATCAGAGCGCTCGTAAATCGGGGACTACCTGTAGTAAAATTGTTGATGTTATGGGTTTAAGTTTTAGAAAAATCTTTGCAATTGTACAAGAGGTGCAAACCATTAAGTGAAAGGAAACAGTATGCAGCTGGCAAACCCCTTCGTTCTGAAAATCCCAACCGGATGATTGACTAAAATTGAGGAAACTGATCACCTCAAGACTTTCACAGACATAAGAAGTCACACTAAGTAAACAGATGGCATGTGCTGTGAGGTTCCATGTTGTAGCGGGCATCACGTCTGCTTCACACGCAGAAGGTCCTGGGTTCAAGTCCCAGTGGAACCAAAAGTTGTCCATCTTTTCTATTGTTTTAATAGAATTAGTTTTGACCAGCAGATCATTATCATTGAACCTCATATCATACTACAAAGGAGGTTGTACCCCTTTTCCTGCATGAATTTCTCTTGTTTAAAAAAAGAAACATTACTTAAACCTTTCAACAAAACTTAATAAAATTGTGAGTTATTAATTTGTTGATGCTGCAGATTTTGGTTTTTGAAAAATCTTTGAAACTGTACGAGGGCTACTATACACAAAATAAAAAGCAACAGTCCACAACAAGCAAACACCTTCTTTTCGATACATAACTGGATGAGTGTAAATAAGGAAATAATTGAAACTGCAAAACTTTTTTTCACATTAAAAGCCACATTGACGTACACGGGTGTCTGGTAATGCATGGTTCCATGGTGTAGCGGGCATCACGTCTGCTTAACACGCAGAAGGTCCTGGGTTCAAACCCCAGTGGAACCATCATTCCCTGTATGTTCCTCACAAACAAAAACCTGCAACAATCATTCGAGTTGCTTCATCTTACATTTTAGAAGTGACAATTATTTTACTACGGTAATCTGCTGTTTGTTGTGGAAGTTACTAAGTTATGTATCTTTGCAAAACACTATGAAGTTGCATGACGTTTTCAAAGATTGTATTCAAGGTTTACTTTAAGAAAATGTTTTAACATAGGTTGACTTAATAGATGTCTACAGTCATTCTCAGACCTTGATTTTGAATTGTATTGACTGTAGGAGCTTCATTATGTCGAAAGGAATTCCAAACTACCTTGCTTTGAAAGCTCCATTGTAAGAACAAAAATGAAGATAACCAGTGAAGTATCTGTGGACTTCCGAATATGGGTACTTTACCAAAGTTGAAAAAGAGGATGTCATAAAGAAGACAGGAACAAGGTGTGTTTGATAAGTTACCTCTGATTGAGCTACGTTGATTCCAAAGTGCAGCAGTCACAAGGTCTAATTCACATGTAGGTCCTGGGTACAACCCCAAGTGCAACCAACCAGGACCAATGTTTTCCAGAGGCCTGTCAAGAACTATTGTTTGTTCCAGAAAGCAGTGTTGACGATCAATTCCTTTTCCTTGTCCTCTGGTCATATTAGCCGTGTTTCCATCAAGGTTTCTAGCTGCGCAATTTGAAATAGCGCAGCAGAAAAGCTTAATGGAAACGGCAAATTGCGAGGTTACTTCCTGAATTACGCTAAAAAGTTTATACGCTCGCTTGAGGTGGTTTTTGGGATTTGAGATGCGCTAAACGACAAATGGAAACACATTTTCCGACTCATTTCTGACGTAGCGAAAATTCACGTCACGTGACGTTCAGCTGTTTCCGCTCCGGACAACATGTAACATCGCTAAAACTAGTTGGCATGACAGAATAAATACAACTCGCCCGATAGCAACACGTACCTGAAATATTCTCTCGATTTTGACGAGATGTGTGGCCGGGTTCTGTTTTCAACCGCTACTTCCTGTTTACTGTAGACATGCGCAGTGCTGACGTCTGACGTAATGACGCTGACGTCTGACGTAATGACGCTGTGCGCGGCTTGGTAGAAGCGCTTCAAGCCAGTAGATGGAAACACTTCTGATCTGCATTAATTTGTATTTACATATTTGCGAGGTAGCTCAAAATACGAAATGAAAATGGATGGAAACACAGCTAGTGTCAGGCAAGTTGGACAGCCTTATCACTGTCAAATCTGTCTCAATTGTTGTATTCAACTAGAGAAAGTCTTCTACACAACAAAATGAAATTGTGAGGTAGTAAAATTGTCAATGTTATGGGATTAAGTTTTAGAAAAATCTTTGCAATTGTACAAGAGGTGCAAACCATTAAGTGAAAGGAAACAGTATGCAGCTGGCAAACCCCTTCGTTTGGAAAAACACAACCGGATGATTGACTAAAATTTAAGGAAACTGATCACCGCAAGACTTTCACAGACATGAGAAGTCACACTAAGTAAACAGATGGCATGTGCTGTGAGGTTCCATGGTGTAGCGGGCATCACGTCTGTTTCACACGCAGAAGGTCCTGGGTTCAAGTCCCAGTGGAACCAAAAGTTGTCCATCTTTTCTATTGTTTTAATAGAATAAGTTTTGACCAGCAGATCATTATCATTGAACCTCATATCATACAGCAAAGGAGGTTGTACCCCTTTTCCTGCATGAATTTCTCTTGTTTAAAAAAAGAAACATTACTTAAACCTTTCAACAAAACTTAATAAAATTTCAACAAAACTTAATAAAATTGTGAGTTATTAATTTGTTGATGCTGCAGATTTTGGTTTTTGAAAAATCTTTGAAACTGTACGAGGGCTACTATACACAAAATAAAAAGCAACAGTCCACAACAAGCAAACAGCTCCTTTTCGATACATAACTGGATGAGTGTAAATAAGGAAATAATGGAAACTGCAAAACTTTTTTTCACATTAAAAGCCACATTGACGTACACGGGTGTCTGGTAATGCATGGTTCCATGGTGTAGCGGGCATCACGTCTGCTTAACACGCAGAAGGTCCTGGGTTCAAACCCCAGTGGAACCATCATTCCCTGTATGTTCCTCACAAACAAAAACCTGCAACAATCATTCGAGTTGCTTCATCTTACATTGTAGAAGTGACAATTATTTTACTACGGTAATCTGCTGTTTGTTGTGGAAGTTACTAAGTTATGTATCTTTGCAAAACACTATGAAGTTGCATGACGTTTTCAAAGATTGTATTCAAGGTTTACTTTAAGAAAATGTTTTAACATAGGTTGACTTAATAGATGTCTACAGTCATTCTCAGACCTTGATTTTGACTTGTATTGACTGTAGGAGCTTCATTATGTCGAAAGGAATTCCAAACTACCTTGCTTTGAAAGCTCAATTGTAATGCCAAAAATGAAGATAACCAGTGAAGTATCTGTGGACTTCCGAATATGGGTACTTTACCAAAGTTGAAAAAGAGGATGTCATAAAGAAGACAGGAACACCTGGACTGGAGATGCAACAGTGAAGCGTCTACAAGAAGGGACAGAGCAAACTGTACTTCTTGAAGAAGCTGAAGTCCTTCAATGTTTGCAGCAATATGCTCCATATCTTCTATAAGTCTGTTGTAGAGAAAATTATCTCTTTTGCTATCATCTGCTGGGTTAGCAGCACCAGAGCAAGTGATTGAAAAGAGATCAACAAGCTAATAAAGAAGGCTTGTTCAGTTCTGGGGACTCCTCTAGAACCTTTGGAGATTATTGTACAAGGAAGTATTCTTCATCAAATGAAGAACATTATAGACAACCCTCAGCATCCTCTTCATCAGACTGTCATCCAACAACAGAGTGTCTTCAGTCAGATGCTTCTTCAGATCAACTGTAAGACAAGAGATCCTTCCTGCTCACAGCCATCAGCATCTAGAACAACTCTTTAATGAAACCAGGATGAAGAGTTACAACAACATTTAATTTACCTCTGGGATTAATAACGTATTTTTGAATTGAATTAAATTTAATCTATTTTCTGTCAAATGCAGATGCATGATATGATGCAACTTCAGTGCAGAGCTTGAACTGAATACATTTTTAGTTAGCTTAACTGTTTCCCACAATGTAGCATGTCTAAATGGTGATGTACATTGGCCATGGGGCTGGAGATTGGAGTTTGCGGACGACACAACAGTGGTAGGTCTCATCAGCAACAACGACGAGACGGACTACAGGAACGAGGTGAGCCGCTTGGCCTTGTGGTGCGGACACAAAGAAGACAGGAACAATTAAGGTGTGTTTGATAAGTTACCTCTGATTGAGCTACGTTGATTCAAAAGTGCAGCAGTCACAAGGTCTAATTCACATGTAGGTCCTGGGTGCATCCCCAAGTGCAACCAACCAGGACCAATGTTTTCCAGAGGCCAGTCAAGAACTATTGTTTGTTCCAGAAAGCAGTGTTGACTATCAATTCCTTTTCCTTGTCCTCTGGTCATATTGTCAGACAAGTTGGACAGCCTTATCACTGTCAAATCTGTCTCAATTGTTGTATTCAACTAGTGAAAGTCTTCTACACAACAAAGTGAAATTGTGAGGTACAGGTAGTCCCCGATTTACGAGCGAGATCCGTTACAACGAGGCGCTCGTAAACCGGAAATCTCGTATTTCGGAACGGTTGCCATGTCTCTCGTAAATCCGGAATTTCGCTCGTAAATTGGAACGGTTTCGCTAGCGCGACTACAAACACTCGTTTTTCATCAAAAAACTGCTTATGAGTGCATAAAAATGATCGGAAACGTGTGTCAACATGTTTAGCTAACGAACTGTGGTGAAAAAACACATGAAAACTCAGTATTTTTTGCGTTTTTTCCAAAAATTCGCCAGCTCGTAAGTCTGGAACCTCGTAGATCAGATGCTACACACATTCATACACTGGTAGCGGCAGACTACCATGCAAGGTGCTTTCCAGTCCTACCAGGAGCAAATCGGGGTTAAGTGTCTTGCCCAAGGACACAACGACACATGGTGTGGGGAACTGGGATTTGAACCATCAACCTTCCGATCGGGGGACGACTGCCATTACCACTAAACCACGGCCGCCCTCATGATGTGTGATGTCAAACCTTCATCAGGAAAACTGAAATATGCATACAGTTTGTGAAGTCAGCATGAACACAAACCAAACTGGATGTTGTGAAACAGATTCAAAGTAAATTGATAGTTCAGATCTTTTGAAGTCTTTGAAGGGCCTCACTTTGGAGAAATGAAGTTTAACCTGACTGGACTGACGAGCTAATAGCTTGCCAGGCCAAAACTAAATTGACTAACTGCTCTCTTAAAAACAATTCCAGGCAAAAAAATGTTTTACAAGATAACATAAGGAAGAAGCAGGTAAACATAATGGATGAAGATAAGAGAAGATAGACATTTATTGATCCAGCAGGACATTTTTGCACCAGAGTTTCAGTACAAAGGAACATACACAAGATAACTGAATATAAAAATACCAGCAGTTAAGGTCTAAAACAGGTCAGGTGCAGACAGAAAGTGTTCATTGTAGAGCAGGATTAATTTTATTGTCCTATGTGCAGAACAGGTCAGGTGCAGACAGAAAGTGTTCATTGTAGAGCAGGATTAATTTTATTGTCCTATGTGCAGAAAGGGGGAGGAGTTGAAAAGTTTGATAGCCACAGGTTGGAAGGACTTCCTGTGTTGTTCTTTGGAGCACCTTGGTGGTGTCAATCTACGACTGAAGGTGCTGCGGTGAGTACAGGGTGTCATGCAGAGGGTGTGACGTGTTGTTCAGGATCTGGTGTAGTTTCCTCAGCATCCTCTTCTCTGACACTTCTGCCAAAGGTAATAATGTTACAGTATACGTTAATGTAATGTTATATGTTAAAGGTTCAGTATGTAACTTTGTAGTGCAGTCTGTAACTTTTCTAACAATATTTTTTAAACATATTTCTTCACTCTGTCACAATCTCCTGACAGACTGATGTTAGACAAAGTAATCTCTGAAAAAAACTATAGTCCCCTTGCTTCTCTATCAGTATTTATAAAAACACAGAGTGACCCGTCCTTAACCAGCCAATAAAAGCAGAGTTTTAACCAGCCAATAAAAACAGAGCTTCTCACTTCTCATGCTCCTAACCCACGCCCCCGCCTGTCCCAGCCCGCAGCGGCCGCGCACGTTCTCGTTCAAAGGATTGGAAAGCGATGCAGGACTGTTTTGTATGTGACACAAATGTATTAAATTCCCCTTCTTCATCCCCGATATTGACTTTTCTATTTTTTTTTTTTCAAAAGTCAAATGATCGCTTCCTCAGCCGCTCTGCACCGCTCCCTCCGCTGACTGCAATGGATGAGGAAATTAATTTGTCACGAGCGAATTAAAATCGGGTTCAATGTGGCTGCCCGAGGCTCTGCAGATTTCCTGGTCTTCTGGTGTGCTGGACCAGCGCTCCATGGTTTTATTTTATTTTATTAGAACGTTTTATTAACATATAAACACAGAATATCGCAGCGGCTCCGAGAGGACATGCAGTGGAGGCAGAGCTGATCTGAAGTTCAGCAGACCACGGGGGAGCAGAGCCATATATGGCTCTGAGGGGGAGGGAGCAGAATACTTTGCCTGTTGAAAATATTTCTAAGTGCTGCGCTCTACAGAAAATTACATATAGCACCTTTAAAGTATAATGTTTTTACACAATTAGCATAAAATTCGACATCTTCATTCATTTTTCATTACATAGGTATTTGCATAGAATGTTATGATTATTACGTGCAAATAGCAGCAGCAGTAGCTGTAGCAGGGATATTATATTTAGTTTGACTGAAATAAGCATGGATTTTAAAATTGACAGTGTTGTAAATGTTTATTAAACACATTGAAGTGCTATGACATTTTCAAGATTCGAGTTGCTTTTGTGACAATAACAATCCAATTTGGTTTGAGGCAGTCTATGGAAGGTTTCTCCAAACTGAGCACTTTAAATAGCTATCAACAACAGGTAAGATATTGTTTGTTTACAACCATTACACCGAACCACACATAAAAAAAAATCTAAACTACCTCTTTAAGCTTGACCTTTCACACATCCCAAAACACAAACACTCTGGCAGGTAAATTAGTAATATACATTTAAAAAAATGCTCAAAGTTTGGTGACTTTCACACACTTGTTGTCAAGCTGTTAGATGGATTTTAGATATTTTAACTAAAGATTTGTGAACTTTATTTGCATCTACAAGCAATTTTTTTATAACCTTGCTTATAACTGAAGTTTAATCCTAATAAAATTATTTAAAAACCTTTAAAGAATCAAACATTACTACTATGGCCGTTAAAACAATAACTCAGTGCCCACAGAGCAAACAGTGAGGCAACATAAAATACATTTTTGATTCATGTTTGCTTATATATTCTTGATTTCACGCGATCCTGAACAATGGGGATGAATAGAACATCAGCTTGTGACATTTTGAGTCAGGGTCAGTGGCCACATATTTATTTTAATTAGCAAGGATGGAACAAAAAAGCAACAGTGGAGCTTTTTTTGCAGGGACAAAGGAACAGCAATAACTGCAGAAACATAATCACTTCACCTGATTCTCATTAACATTTTTTCTGTTGACTTGTGTTTTTTATGTTACGTTCCGACTGCGAGAGAAGCCACAAATGAACACCTCTGCCAACAGCTGTGACCAACAACACACTGCTGTGAATATTTGTTTGAAATGATTTATTTTCTGTTTTTACAGTTGCCAGGAGAATGGTATATTATCTCATTTGCCATTCCACAGAACTAATGCAGGCAGTGCTGCCTTCTCACACTGTCTTGTGTATTCTAACAGTGATTGAAAGAAAGAAAAAACAAAGCTAACACCATTAGGATAATGACATTTTTAAGAAATTCAACAGGAAAAATAACTCATCATGTATGATTTATATTTTTATTATAGAAAAAGGTGAATGCTTTTTGTTTATACTGAGCAGCAACATATTTTTTAAACTATGCCACAAATGATATAAGGTGGGCTATAATGTTTATAGCAGGGGTCTACAATCTGTGGCTCTGGGGCCAAATGTGGCTCTTGGGTCCATCTGCAGCGGCCCTTCCATGTTTTGACCAAAACTAAAATAAAACTAAATTTTATTTAAATTATTGCCAACAATGAAAATGGCTAGTATTAGCAGATTTCCTGTCATTTTCAAACATGTGAAGACTAGTGCAAAGACAAGTCGATAAACGTGATGTGGGCTACATAATGCTAGTAGTTTGTTAGCCACTTTAAGGCAGCTTCCAGTCTCTCAGCGTGATCCTTCTCTCAAAACACCAGAAACATTTGGAATAGCTTTAAGACAAGCTGCTGAGAAGGAATATTTGATGATGATAAGTATAAAACACAAAAAAACAAAGTCAACGTAAACAGAAGTGCCTTATTATAAGTATGCAAATACTTTTGAAATGCAGCTGATTTGACCATCAAAGTGCATTTATTAAGGAAAAGTTAGACTGAGACACCCTTTTACTATAATTTCAAGCAAACTAATAATTGTTTTTAAGTGTTAATAATGTTAAATTATTGGTAAAGTCCTCCAGTGAACGCTCCTGCAGCCGCCATTTGGCAGCTAATACATTTTTGGCACAACGACGACCCACGCTTCCAGGTCCGGCCCACATTTCTGGGTGGTCAATGGTGACGCATAATAGATGTTACTTATACAGCGAAGTGACTTATTTACGTTTTTTATTCTTCTTCACTTAATTAGACATATTTGGACTGTTCACTTGTCATTGTTTTTTCTGATATTGGCTCAGATTGTTCCTGTTTAATTCCTCATTAGCTCATG
>JBBPBX010021693.1:0-14563 GCA_038048925.1 Garcialebias charrua | reverse complement strand
GATCTAACTTACGAGGATCCAGACTTACGAGCTGGCAAATTTTTGGAAAAAACGCAAAAAATACTGAGTTTTTCTGTGTTTTTTCACCACAGTTCGTTAGCTAAACATGTGGACACACGTTTCCGATCATTTTTATGCACTCATAAGCAGTTTTTCGATGAAAAACGAGTGTTTGTAGTCGCGCTAGCAAAACCGTTCCAACTTACGAGCGAAATTCCGGACTTACGAGACACGTGGCGGCCGTTCCAAATTACGAGATTTCCGTGTTACGAGCGCCTCGTTGTAACGGAACTCGCTCGTAAGTCGGGGACTACCTGTATATATATATATATATTTCTCCTCCTCCACCATAACCCTTAGCACTGGCTCTCCTCAGGTATGTGTGCTGAGCCCCCTTCTGTTCACTCTGCTCACATATGATTGTACAGCCACACATCCAGGCTGTCATATTGTTAAGTTTGCAGATGATACAGCGGTGGTGGGATGCATTACAAACAATGATGAGTCCAGCTACAGACAGGAGGTGGAACACCTGGAGAGCTGGTGCAAAGAGAATAATCTTCACATGAATGTGAAGAAGACAAAGGAGATGATTGTGGACTTCAGAAGGAACAAACACAACCATGCCCCACTGAAAATAGGTGGGTCTGCAGTGGAAGTGGTCTCCAGCTACAAATGGCGATGGCGTCCAAGATGGCGGCGCGTGCAAACGTTGCGGCTTCTCTCTCTCCCAGCAACACGGTGCTTTCGTCTGTTTTGTCCTGCACGCCGCAATTTGCCGGCACGTCTTTGTCTTGTCTACGTGTTCAAGAACGCAAGTATAGCCGTGAATTCCTGCTTGATGTCGGAAAAACCGCTCATTTGGGAATAAACAGCGAACTCCAGGAGAAGCTAAATGAGCTTGAGGAGGAGTTACGTGAGCTTCGTGACTGCGAGCTGCTCTGGAAGCCAGCTCCGAGCTTCCCTCCATCGCACCCGCCGTGGAAGTACCACAAGCGGCGTGACGCTTCACCGCGCCCGCCATGGAAACGCCACAAGCGGCGTGACAGGAAACAGAAGCGGGGTAAACGCGGAGGTATCAGAGCTAGGCTAGCAGCTAGCCCACACAGGCCGGCTATTCCATCCATGGTTCTGGCTAACGTGCGCTCCTTGGACAACAAATTGGATTATATACGCCTGCTACGAACGACACAAAAGACTGTGAGAGACTGTTGTGTGTTTGTATTCACGGAAACGTGGCTTAACAACAACGTTCTGGACCATGCTATTCAGTTGGAGCAGCTAACATGCTACAGAGCGGACCGAGCTTTCATCAAGGGAGGTAAGACTCGCGGAGGCGGGCTCTGTGTTTACATCAACAACGCATGGTGTCGTGATGCTGCTGTGGTCCACAAACACTGCTCACATTTAGTGGAGTTCATGACTATTAAATGCAGACCGTTCTTTTTACCGAGGGAGTTTACAGCTGTTTTGATTGTTGCTGTATATATCCCTCCAAGCTCCAACAGCAAAGATAGAGGTGAGGCACTGAATGAACTATATCTGCACATCAGTGAGCAACAAACAGCCCACCCTGATGCTTTTCTCATCACGGCTGGTGATTTCAACCATGCAGATTTAAAGAGTGTATTACCAAAAACATACAGAAACATAAACTTTGCAACAAGAGGAAACCACACCCTGGACCAGGTTTACACCACCATGAAAAATTCCTACAGAGCTGTCCCCCTCCCCCACATTGGTGCTTCGGACCATATCTGTGTCATGCTAAAGCCAGCATACAGGCCACTGGTGAAAGTCACAAAACCAGTCCGCAAACAGATACGAGTGTGGCCAGAGGGGTCTTCAGAGGCACTCCAGGACTGTTTTGACACCACAGATTGGAGTATGTTCAAAGAAGCTGCTACCACAAACAACACCACATGTCTCCAGGAGTACTCAGACACTGTATGTTCATACATCACCAAGTGCATTGATGATGTAACCAACCTTAAAACCATCACTGTTCGGGCTAACCAGAAGCCATGGCTGACAGCTGAGGTTCACAGACTCATGAAAGCCAGGAATGCTGCCTTCAAAGCGGGAGATCAGGTGGGCCTGAGGGCAGCCAGAAACAACCTGGACCGGGGCATCAGAAAGGCAAAGAGGCAGTATTCTGGGAAAATAGCTCACCGTTTCAAGGACAGCAGGGATACACGCAGTCTGTGGCAGGGAATACAGACCATCACAAACTACAAACCACCCCCCCAGACCTGTGACAGCTCAGCCTCTGCGCTGAATGAACTGAATGAGTTCTTTGCTCGGTTCGAGGCAAGTAACAGCACACCAGCACATAAACTCCCCCCCTCTCCTGATGGCCAGGTGCTGACGCTGTCCTCAGACAGCGTAAGGCGATCATTCATCAAGATTAACGCCCGGAAGGCCTCTGGTCCTGACAACATACCTGGTCGTGTGCTGAAGGACTGTGCAGGGGAACTCGCAGCGGTCTTCACGGACATCTTTAACATCTCACTGAGCCAGGCCATCGTCCCCACCTGTTTCAAAGCCACCACCATCATCCCTGTCCCAAAGAAGGCAACGCCCGCATGCCTCAATGACTATCGCCCAGTAGCACTCACCCCCATCCTGATGAAGTGCTTTGAACGGCTAGTCATGAAAAGCATCACATCTGTCCTCCCTGACTCCCTGGATCCCTTCCAATTTGCATACCGACCTAATCGCTCAACCGACGATGCCATCTCCTCTGCCCTTCACACAGCTCTCACACATCTGGACACGAAGGACTCCTATGTTAGAATGTTGTTCATCGACTTCAGCTCGGCATTCAACACCATCATCCCCCAACAGCTCATCCTTAAACTGGACAGTCTGGGGCTGAATACCTCAATGTGTAACTGGCTGCTAGACTTCCTGACCGGGAGACCACAGACAGTACGAGTCGGGAGTAACACATCTAGCACCATCACATTGAACACAGGGGCCCCACAAGGATGTGTGCTGAGCCCCCTTCTATTCACCCTGCTAACACACGACTGCACACCATCATACAGCTCCAACCACTTCATCAAGTTTGCGGACGACACAACAGTGGTGGGTCTCATCAGCAACAACGATGAGACGGACTACAGGAACGAGGTGAGCCGCCTGGCCTTGTGGTGCGGACACAACAATCTCACTCTCAACGTGGAGAAGACAAAGGAGATTGTTGTGGACTTCAGGAAGAAGGATGCCCAACATGCCCCTCTGACCATCAACAGCACCGCAGTGGAGAGAGTAGACAGCACCAAGTTCCTGGGAGTGCACGTCTCAAAGGACCTGTCCTGGAGCAGGAACACTGCAGCACTGGCAAAGAAGGCTCACCAGCGTCTCTACTTTCTCCGCAAGCTGAAAAGGGCTGGAGCTTCAACCCCCATCATGAGCACCTTCTACAGAGGTGCCATAGAAAGTGTCCTGACCAGCTGCATCACTGTGTGGTTTGGTGCATGTACTGCATCCTGCCGCAAGAGCCTCCAGCGCATTGTGAGAGCAGCTGAGAAGATAGTCGGCACCTCCTTCCCCTCACTGCAGGACTTACACAGCAAACGCCTCACTCGGAAAGCCCACCGCATGGCAGGTGATCCCACACACCCACTACACAGCCGCTTTAGACTGCTGCCATCAGGGAGGAGACTGAGGAGTCTCCAGGCTCGAACCAGCAGACTGAGAGACAGCTCTGTTCATCAGGCAGTCAGGATGCTAAACACTCTGCCTGCTCTGCCCCCCCTCCCATTTGAACTGCCTTAACACTAAAACTTTCTCACACATTACCACACAACACAAAGATTTTAACACTGGACTCTGTGTCATCAAACGGGTTATTCACTAAACTCTCGGTCATGTGCTCATACAGTTTGCACTACTTCTCATACTTGCACTAATGTTTGTATTACATCACTGCCTATAATCATAATACTGTTTACATTCTCTGTTTACATTTATTAATACTGTTTACTTTTATTACTACTGCTTACATGTAACTACTACTGTTTACATTTACACTACTCTAATATCTACACCACTGCTGATACATATACAATGTGCTCTGAACGGTCTTATTTAGGGATGCCCAATGTGCCTTACTGCATATGCCACTTTTTGCCTCTATAACAACATCAACTACTACCTCATACATATACTGTGTACATTAACTCATACGCTGCTTTGCCACTTTGCAAATGTCAATGCTAGAAACCTTTAGTTTATTTTAGTTATACTTTTTATACTCTTTTTTTATACTAGTATGCAAAAACTCAGGACAGTATTATGTTCATTAAATGTTTAATGTTTTAGTTTTAGAGTTGGTGTAAATTTTCATACTCTTATTCCACTATGCAAAAAACTCAGGACAGTGTTAGTTTTACTATTTTATGCTTATGTCAATTATTATATGTTTCAGTGTTTCAATGTTTAGATGTTTACTGTTGCACCGAGGGACTGAGAGAAACGCAATTTCGGTCCTGTGTATGTCCTGTACAGTACATATTGCAGATCTGACAATAAAGTTGACTTTGACTTGACTTTGACAAATACTTGGGTGTACACATGAATGATAACCTCAGCTGGAGCAACAACACCACCAGCCTGATCAAGAAAGGTCATCAGAGACTCTACTTCCTCAGACGGCTGAGACGAGCTGGTCTGAGCAGCCCAGTCCTCACCTCCTTCTACAGGTGTGCAGTGGAGAGCATCCTGTGCTCCAGCATCAACGTGTGGCATGGAGGCTGCACAGTTGAAGAGAGGAAAGCTCTGCAGAGAGTGGTGAAGGCTGCACAGAAGTCTGTTGGAGTCAGTCTCCCCACCATCACAGACATTTACACCTCCAGATGCAGGAAAAGAGCCACCTGCATCATGAAAGACCTCACTCATCCAGCACACTCACTCTTTGCCCCACTCCCCTCAGGACGGAGGTTGAGGAGCATCAAATGTAGAACCACTAGACTGAGGAACAGCTTCTACCCTGAGGCTGTTAGACTCATGAATAAATAAAAATAAAATAAAAAAATAAACACTGCAAAATATCACATCATACTGATGCTGATCTGTTTTCTTGTTGCTGTATTCATCTGTGACCATCTGCTCATACAAACTCATGTTCGTGCTGCTGTTTATTCCCACTATATTAGGCTTAGTGTATTACTAGTTGATGCTTTTCTTAGTTAATTCTAGATGTTATTACTGTTTTTCTCTTTCATTGTTGTTGGATGTAACTGGGACCTCGTGTACATAATCTCGTTTTCATCTCATGTACCACATGCGGTGCAAATGACAATAAAGACTCTCTGACTCTGACTCTGAAATATGTGTGTGTGTATATGTGTGTGTGTGAGTATTACACAGATATGTGTCTACTTTTGTTGAGAGTTAGAAATGAATAGGTGGCATCAGGTAAAAAGCAAGTGAACAAAGAGGCAGGGAATAATCTATAGGGTTTAGCATGTTAGCATGCACATGTGAAAATGAGTTAAAGGCAACCAAACGGTGTGAGCCATCATCTAATTTACACCAACATGTATCCAAGTCTTCTGCTCTCACAACGAGCCAATTAGACAGTTCCGCCGGGTGACTTCACACCGCCCTCCCCGAGTAAAAACTGACACCACCATCACTTAAAATCATGAGCAGAGAGGAAAAGGAGCCACCTAAAAGGAGAATAAATGAAAGGGATGGTAATGGAGAGAAATACTTAATATATGCACATATTTATATATATTTTGCTTTGTGGTACATTGTGTGTTTTTACAGAGGTAGGTTCTTTGAATTTGTTGGGCATGAAGTTAGTTTGTGTCTGTTTTGAATTTCCTAAATGCACTTCTTCAATATTGGCTTTGGCTTTAATAATATTAACATAAAGAATATCCAGATTTAATCTGAAGTACCGGGTCAGGTTTCTACATCAGAGTGGTTTAGATTGATGTAAGTGGACGCATGTGCTAAGTATAATTCAAATGTACCCACTTGGACTTTTGAATAGTCTACACATTGTTCATATGTTGTTTTTCCATTATCAAAACATTTAAATAGTCATTTTATGTTTTTAACAAAAGAAATCCCGCATTACACTCTGTGGAAGTACAAAATTGATTACTGGGGATTTTTTTGTAACAATACAATGTGAAGTTATGATAACGTGAACAGTGGATCCTTTCCTAAACTGAAGTATCTCAAATTGTTTCATTAATCTTTTTTTTTTTTTTTTTTTTTTACAATATTGGACTTGTCTAATGTATTTACAAAGAATGATCAGAAGATATTCATAAAAAGGAGTTGATAGGACAAATACGCAAGCTTGTTTTGCTGTTTGCTAAATTTATAAAGCTATAGATCAAAACACGCCAGAGTGAGACGGTTTGAAAATGAGTTGGTTTCCATTTTATCACTTTTGAAGAACTGCAATGCAAGTAAATAAACTAACATTTAGTTTACTGTCTGGAGGTTTGGGGAAAAGCCAGTAAAACTATAACAAACTCTATTTTTATTTTATAGAAAAGAGCGGTGAGAATTATTTCTAGAAAGCCTTATTGTCATCCATCAAATATATTATTTAAACAACTGAAAGTACTAAAGTTTTAGGATTTGGTGGACTATAATAATTTGTTAGTTATGTATAGGGCTCATAAGAGTATGCCCTCAAATGTTCAAATGTGTTTCGTTAAGAGAGAAAGCTGCTACAGTCTAAAGGGAACTGAAATACGTATTTGCAAAGCATAGGACTAGTTTGAAGGGACGGTTTATTTAAATGAAAGGAGTGGAGTTGTGGAATGTTTTGGGGAATGATGCTAAAGATATTAACTCTGTGATTAAATTTAAAAAAAATCAAATCTAAACTGTTAACAAAATACTAAAGCTTCAGTTAAGAGTTTATTGTACTAATTATTTGTTGATTGTGAAAAGTTACTCTATTGATCTGTTATTTCTGGAAGATTATTGTTTGAATTGATTGTTTCAAATTGTTTTGTTTTTGAAAAAAGGGGCAGACAAAATAAGAATTCTTCTTCTTCCTTTCATTTTATGTATTCTTTTTCCCCCACAAATTTATGAAATGGTTTTCATGTTTTAATGTAAAATGAATAAATTTAAATGAATGAATAAAATAAAATAAAATAAAAACATGCAGGTCGCCGGGGAGTGAAGCCACGACGAGGGAGGAATGCAACAACAGAAAATGTTTGCTGACAAACATGAAAACCTGCAGGGGAAGCAATGAGGTATCTGGTTTTTGCAAGCAGGGATGGGAAGTGGAAAGGGAGGAACACATTCCAATGGATGGATGAAAACAAACAAAAAAAGAAAAGCAGCGACAAAAGAGATGAACGCACTCCGAACAGACTGCTGGATCTGAGCTCCCGTCAGGATGCACGCTTGTCTTTTTCAGCTGGCGGGCCTGGCCTCTAACCTTGTTGTCACGGCAACGCCAGGAGCTATGGTGGCTGTTTGTGGGGGTTTGGGCAGGAGTGTATGGAGGGGCTTGATCCCACCTCCTGCACACAGACACACACAGGCTTAAAGGTTGGGGGTCCAACTCCTGGAGAACCTCCTTCTTTCACCTTCATCGGCTCTTTCTTTCTCCTCCTCCTCTTCTCTCCTATCTCCTGTCTGTTCTGCTGATAGAAAACTGGATTACTGCAGAAATCCTTATATCTCATATTGCAGCCACACACTCACACACACTGGCATGTGCACATAGGTTTGTGTGAATGAACGGGCGGGGGATCACCCCTCTCCAGACTGATGTAATCCCTCTGCTTTGCCCTCCAGCCTGGTTTAAATTCTCACCGGTTCTCAAGGTGTTGAAGTTTTTCAATCACTTGTAAAATGATATAAGCATTAGAGGGGATTGCCGGTAACATTAGACGCCTTTGTTTTTTGTTTTTCTCTTGGCAGGATGAGAATGCCATTGAATCAAAGCTGATTCAATGAAGACAGCTCCTAAGCAGGTTTCACTCCCATGTGTTCTCCAGTTGGAATATGTTGAAATATATTAATAATAGTGCAGTCCACCAAATTACCAAATTGTTAGCCGAGTCTTAGAAGACAGCAAAGTGAGATTTGTGTCCCAGAGAGAACTTGAAGTACAGTAATGAAAAATGTCCTTTATTAATATTTTTGTCAATCTTGAAACTTTAAAAAAAAGTGCTCTCAGTTCACTATTGAACAAGTTATTCCTCTGTTTGTTAAAATTCACTTCATTTTGTTTAATCTAAAACGTTGCTGACAAACATAAAGAATGCACAGAAAACTGTACAAACACTGAGATGTTTGCTTCCTGATTCGGTGAACAAAGAATTCCTGGCTTCTCACTGATTTTCTCAAACAAAAGACAAGGCTGCAGTTTTTGCCATCAATTTAATGTAATAAAAATAAAACCGTATGATGGAGAAAATCAAACATTTAACAGACTTAATAAAGACTTTCACTCATTCAATTTAACATATTAGTTTGCGCAACCCACCATAAGAGGTATACGGCCTCATGTCTCTGTGATCAATCGGTCCATAAACTGCTGATTAGGTTGTTATCATAAAAAAACTCCACCTGCTCAAAATCAATAATTTACTGATAGCTCTGCAAAATATCCTGTTGATGGCATACACCCAAAATCTCCTAATAAAGAATTGTGCAGAAAAAGACACATGTGGGAATTAAAACAGTATTTAGTGTATTAGTCCTTCAACAAGGCTCAGATTATGTCACTAAAAATGCTCACCTCATTGTTTACATCAAGGCTGATTATTGCACAGAACAGTTGAGCAAATAAACTAAACAAAACTATGAATTAAGTCATTTATAATTATGTTTTACTACTTAAAATTAGTAAAATTCCTACCAGCATTATTTACACAGTTTTTTTTTCTCTTTTTTTTTCTGCTGCTCTCTTCTTCAGGGGTCACCTCAGCAAACTAACTTAAGTTACGCAATTGTTTTTATGCCAGATGTTCTTCCTGAGTCCTGACACAACCTCAGACCACCAAGCTACCACAGCCCTCTGTGTGGAGCAGAGAGCTGCCTTCTAAGGAGCACAGAGGAACAGAGAGTGGGGTTTAAGGGTCTTGCTCAGGGGCCCAGAGTGGGGCAAATAACCCATATAGTACCCAGTACTATAGTAAAAGAAGACATTTTTAAACTAATAAATAACTGCCTCCGAAAACAAAAGGGCTGTAACTCACAGTGCGCTAATCGTTAAAAGTAACTTAATAATCTCGTATTGAAAAAAAATATATACATACTTTGTAGAAATATTAGCAAACAAGCTAATTTTGCTGGAGTATCAGCATAAAATTTGACCAAAAACCTCGTAAACTGAGACTAAAAACCTCACAATCACCAAAACTGACACAACACAACTTATTAGGAGTGAAATATTGCAGATAGGGGACAAAGGGAGAAAGCAAACAAATCTAGAGAAATTGCATTTCCTGCCAAAATGCAGTGTGAATGCTTATTGCTGACGAACTTGCTGAAAAGCAGCTGAAAGTAACTAAAAGACATGCTGAATTTTAGCAAAAAATGAAGAACAAGCCTAAACGAGCAGAAGAAAGCAGAAAGAACACATACAGTATTTGCTGAATTAGGTTTAAATAAACAGAAACGAGCACAGAAATTATAAAATTAGCTAACAGGAGGCTGAAGTTAGCAAAAAGTAATTGAAAAGACAGAAAGATGCTTAAACTACCAGAATGAATTGGAAAGAGCTTAAATGAGCTATTAAAAAGTGGAATCAGGTTGAAAAAGCTAAAATTAGCATAAGACAGCTAAACAGTACCGGTAGTTGAAATTGTAGAAAAGCTGAAACTAGTAAGCTGAAAGGTGCATAACAAGATGAAATTAGCAGAAAGAAGTTAATTCAGCTGAAAGTAGCAGAAATTACCATGCAAAACAGGCATTTTTTCCTTAAACAGCTGAAATTAGCTAAAAATAAAAAAGCTAAAAGGCTAGCTGAAAAGGTATAACAAGCTTAAATTAGAGGAAGGAAGCAGAGCACATGTTTGCCCAGTTAGGCTCAAAGAAGCAGAAATTAGTACAAAAACTGAAATTAATCTGAAAAAAGCTGGAAAAAAAAAACACTGAAAAGAAACTAAAAACACAGAGAAGCTTAAATTACCAGAAGGAAGTGGAGAAAGTACATTTTTACTGAGTTGGGCTGATAAAAGTTGAAATGAGTATACAAAAAATATGGAATTAGCTGGAAAAACTAAACTTTGCATAAAAACAACTAAATACAGTACATGTAGTACGGTAGCTGAAATAGCAGAAAAAGTTAAAACTTACATAAATAAACTGAAGCAAAACAAGCTAAAAATCAGCAGAAAGAAGTTAAAGAGGAACACAAATGTTGATATTAGCAAAACCTATTTAAAAAAGGCCACACAACAGCTGGAAAAAAACAGCTAAAATTAGATGAAAGTAGCTGAAAAAAGCATATTTGCTGAAAGAAGCTGAGCCAGAACGAAATGTGAAAGGAGCAGTAAAAGGTTGTAAACAAATCTAAAGATATGAAGGAAGTAAAAGAGCTCAATTCATTTCCTGTACGGGGAAAAAAGTGGCAGAAAAGGCTAAATATTTCAAAAAGCTAAAGTTGCACCAATACCAAAAGTCATAGTACCTTTCTCCTGAACGAGCTGAATGTTTCGATATGTGATTGGTTGAAAAATTGTGGAACGAGAAAAATGCCGAAATACGTACAGAAGAAAAATGGATCACAATAGTGTGAATGCTTCATAAGCATTCACAATATTGACAGCCTTCATGTGTCTTTCGCTTATAGAGGAAACCAACTGTTCTGCTCAGACAGAGGAGTTGATTGGTGCACATAGACACAGGAAATGAGCGTAACAGAGTGATAAGAGTGACCTTCTACTGTCATTAGGAGTAAGTGTCCCCTACATGTATACACTAACACACACTGAGTGTGAACCCCTGGAGGAAGCAGGATGCTGATGTACAGCATATCTGTTTATTACTACTGTACTGGGGAACACACACAATCACACACTGCTGGGAGCTGTCAGTCAGTACGGTTTCAGAGCCAACACACCCTGGATTGAGTGACAGCTGGTGGACAGGATATGACACACAGTGGTTGTATGTGTGACATCTTACTGCAAACTTCTCCTCAGAATATCCCCTCATCTGCTTCAGCTTCAGAGCCTAATACAATAACCTGGAAACTAGCGCTAGCATGCTAGCTCCAGAAACAAACAAAACTCACCAGTTCCCCTTTTTAGAATACACACTTGGCTGAAGTTTTTTTTTCACAAACTGAGACATCTAAAAGTTGAGAGGCATATCAGTCAGAAATGGCAACATAGGCATAAAGCCTACCTGCAACATAATAATAATAATAATAATAATAATAATAATGTCTTTTCCTGTCATCTGCGTATGTTTCCCATACACAGACGAAATTCGTCTCTGCATTTAACCCAACCACCTACCAGGTGGTGCAGTGAGCAGCCCGAAAGCGCCCGGGGAGCTGGAGAAATAGGTGTGCACTCATAGACACCCCAAGGTGGGTAGTGGCCGGGGCGCGAACCCGCGTCATAGCCTGGTTGTTACTGCACGATCTGTTCCAGGACCAAAAAATAAAATAAAATAATAATAATTTGTTCTGGGATCAGGAGCACGATCCGTACCATGTGACTGTATTCTGGGCGCAGGAGTGAGGCGCCCAGAATCTTCCTATCTCTTGTAATGAAGAGGAACTACTGTGCATGTACAACTTTTAACGAAAGTCTATGGGAAAAGATTCTTGCGCCCCCAGGGCATCAATCAGATACAACATTTTGGAAAGAAACAACTTTATTCATCATTAACTACAAAATATTTATCTTACATAACTAAAAAAAATACATACATACCGGTATAGTTTGAAATATTTTTATTTTATTATTTTATTTTTATTTAAAATTTTAAGTTTTCAGTGTAATACGGTGAGTGGTGTGTGTGATGGGGCGGCACCCTAGTGCCCTCTACTGAGCAGCCACCACTGCTTCAGACTGTCGATTTCCAGTGTTTTTCAACCACTGTTCCGTGGCACACTAGTGTGCCGCGAGTGATCGTCAGGTGTGCTGTGGAAATTAGCCAATCTCACTTAACTGGTCTAAAAAGATTTTTTGAAAACGAATGAATTATCTAATAATATGCCATTTTCGAGTGTCTGTGCTGTAGTAGTGTCTATAATCATGTAATTTCCTTATCGCTAGATAGATGGCAGTATGGAACATAGCATTGCACATTAAATCAAGAAAAGTAGTGATGCATGAACGTGACATGTAGCAGTGACAGCATTGCATTCTAGCTAGCTGCTAGCAAGACTATGACAGTGATGGAAAAGTTTTTGAAAAGAAAAAATACTAACTCCGATCTGGTCCCTGGACAAAATTCGGACCCAGATGTAGGCCCTAGTATAAGTGGATATCAGAAGAAGGCAGATACCGTGAGCTCGAGACAGTACAGTGAGAGTTACATTTCGTTTGGATTTACTTTTACCGGGGACGCAACGACACTGACTCCGTTGTGCTTGGTATGCGGTGAGAAGCTGTTTATTTCATTCCTATTCAAGACACTTTGATAAGAATGACTATATATTTAATATAGGCGGATACAGAGTATCTTTGTTTACAATTTTGGTTGGTGGTGTGCCTCGTGATTTTTTCAATGAAAACACTGTGCCTTGGCTCAAAAAAGGTTGAAAAACATTGAATTAAACTATTTAAAAAACATGTACTGAAGACACTTATTAAAGCATGGTTCAGATTCTTTAAAGTGGAGTTCTGTAGGCAAGTTATGAATTTATCTTTAACTCTGGATGGTCTCAGTTTGGAAAATACCATTTTGAACCTTATTTTAGAGAAGGCTGTTTCAGAGAAAATGTAAAAAGAAATTGTAAATATATATTTTTGTATATTTTAAATAGTTTTGGCCGAAAAGTTGGAACTTTCTGAAGTCTGTGCTTACCAGAGCTTTACAAAAATCAAATATCCCAGTCAGCCTGTTTTTTTATTTTTATTCTGCTTCTTTTTCTGGCCTACTGCAGCTCTTTTTCCAACTTATTATCTCTTATCATCCACCTCAACAACACACATCAATAACTTGATAAAATAGTCTTTACTGAGAGTGAAGCAGAAGTGTTTCATGTGCTCGTAGCTGTCACCGAGGCAAAGATGAATGATAAAATCAGCTGCCTGCAGCGCTGATGCCCTTTGTGTGTCTGCATGAGCAGTTCTGATTTTCTGTTGTTTTTATAGGGTGATTAGTGACACTTCTACAAACCTGACACTCAGATGATTGAACTGTTTCTTTTTGGGCTCATTTCTTTAGGGTTTCTTTAAATCGTTTGAACATTTGCACAAGACAATAGCGTCTGGGCAATGAGAAGGAAAATGAAAAAAAAAAAAAAAGACTTGATTTATAGAAATGAGAAAAGAATGGAGGGGAACTGTGCATTATAAAGACTTTTATAACTTCAGAACTACTTCATCTGCATATATGATATATCTCCTTCAACTCTTTCAGCCTATAGGCTGCTTACCCTGCACACATTCAAATACAACATTGATGAAGTAAACGTACCAAAAACGTCTGCACAGACACAATCTTTTCATCCTACCAACATCACACAACCAAGAACAGATACATGTGCACAAACAAGACGAGGGATACACCGATTCACACAAATACCTACCAACACACATGCACACACAAGCAGAGAGGAAGATGACAGCATTTATTTGGCTAAAGATGCATGTGGAGTTTCTAAAGAAGCAGCAGGCAGAGCTACAGCATGATGCACAGATTTAATTAGGTGTTTCTCTGGATAAAATTAGATGAGCTGCTAATCAGATCGTCCAACACATCTGATAACATCAATGGAGCCACACACGTAGAATAAATGGATAAAACATCCACATTACTTAATGTGTGGTATCTGCATCAAATTTGAAAATTTACTGCAAAGAACCGTGAGCAGAAATCACAAAAAAAGGTTGTATTCAAGCTGGGTCAACCGTTTGCTTCTTCCAGGTCGTTGTTTGAGGCTCTAAATAAAAAAGCTGAAAAAGCAACATTCACATCCAAGACGATAGATTCCATGCGTTGAAATGTATACACCATGAGGCACTAAAGGAACTTAGCCAGCGTTTATGATAAGAGACAAGGGGGGGAAATCATGTAATTATCTGTGTGCATGTGTGTGCTTGCCAGCGTTTATGATAAGAGACAAGGGGGGGAAATCATGTAATTATCTGTGTGCATGTGTGTGCTTGTCTGTTAGCAAAATTCACCATGAATAAGTGGACAAATTTCAATGAAAATCTCATGAATAAATCATTGGACGTGCATCTAGAACCAAATTGGTTAACATACACTGCAGTTGGGTGTAGTAGTAGCTGAGAGTCATTCCCAACAACACATACTTTAAGTACAAGATCTTTCTTTAAAACTGTAGCATTACCCGCTAGATGAAATTCAGAAAGCAATCGTTGGATATGCATCGACAACAGACAAAGTTTTGGAGTTAAACCTGATC